>JZKD02S2228432.1:344078-375052 GCA_000966675.3 Picea glauca
AGATACTAGTTATGTAAAGCTAGTTGTACTAGCTAATAAGGATGACAAGCTAGAATTTAGCTTCAATGCTAAGGCTATGAATGCTATCTTGAGTGGGCTTGCAGAAGCAGAATTCATAAAATTTATGCACCTAGGAACTACCAAAGAAATGTGGGACAAACTCATTAGCAGTTATAAAGGTAATGAGAAGGAAAAGGACTCCAAGCTTCAAACCTACAGAATACAGTTTGAACATCTGAAGATGAAATAAGATGAAATTGTTGGAAAATACTTTCTAAGAATACAAGAAATGGTAAATGCAATGAAAGCACTTGGTGAAAAAATTGAGGAACCTTCTTTAGTTCAGAAAATCTTGAGATCTCTCCTAGATAGGTTCAATCCGAAGGTCTCTTATATAGAATAACTTAATGATCTAAAAACCTTGGAGTTTGATCAACTTCTAGGAACATTAACTGCATATGAAATGAGAATAGTTATAGATAAACCCACCTCCATAGAATCATCATTTAAGGCAGACAAGAATGAGGATTATGAGCCCGATGAAATTGAAGAAAAAATTGTGAAGAGACAGAAGAAGGGATCAGGCAAATACAAAGGTAAACTGCCTTTCAAATGTTTCAACTATGGTAGGATAGGTCATTTTGAAAATAAATGTCCCCACAAAAGAAAGGATCAGACATGTGATGATGAGGAGAAGAACAAACACATAAATTTCTTTAAAGAGAATAACTTTAAGAAGAAAAGTCTTTTGCGTAAACAATGATGATGATCCTTCAGATGATGAAGACAATAACTCCTCTATTGAATATAAACTAAATGAATTCATACTTATGGCCAAAGAGGATTATGATAATAAAAGAATAGGAAGTGATTCTAATGAAGAAGAAGTTGTAGTTGACATGGAAGGAGAACTGATCAGTGCACTGGAAGAGATTGACAGACTAAGAATTAAGAACAGAAAGCAAAGACAATTGATGATATAGTTCGAGAAAGACAGTAAAGAAACTGATGAAGACCTTTTCATACTAAAAGTGGAATTAGAAGAGGCAAAGAAAATCAAAGACATTCTGAAATGACAGTTATCAGAAAAGAAGGAAATATGTGAAGCCTTAGAACAAGAAGTAGTGAAAACTAGGAAAGAGATGGAGAATTTTCAAGCCTTGTATAATCAGAATCTATCAAGTATCAAATACTCAGAATGATTAGCCACCATTCTGAATCAGAAAAGGAATCCAAAGCTGAAAACTGGTTTGGGTTATGAAGAGGGATCAAGTAGTGGTAAGCCAAGAAATGAAGAACCCATCAAGTTTGTCAAATCTACAACCAATGACAAAAACAAACCTGCAGAAACAAAGGAAGACAACTAGCCACCCAGGACAAGTAAAGAAAAAGGTTATAGGACTAAATCTGTAGAACAAAGAAATAGTGTGCTCCCTGCTAAAAGACGTCATCAGCATGGAAGAAATCGATTTTCTCAAAGAAGACAACCATTTTCCAGTTACAAAGAATTTTTCTATGGCTATTGTTTCTACTGTTCTAACTTTGGTCACAAAGTTGTAAATTGTTCCTTAAGACTTAGACATGAGCAATTAAGATTTCAAAGGAATAAATACTTTCCACAACAAAGAATGATACAACCAAGTAACAAACCTTGACAAATTGCAAATTGCCAAATTAAGTTTAGAGACATGCAACTAAGGAGGTCAAGAAATAATCAACAGTTAATAAGTAGACAACGTTGCAACAATAATTTTGACGTATCAAACAATGAGATTGAATGGTACATCTGTCATAACTATGGACATAAATCTGTTGACTGTCGATTAAGGAACTATGAACCATATTTGAATTCCCCTGCTGAAAATGTCAAGGTGTGGAAGAAGAAAGAAAGTGACAAGTGTGGATTAGTGTTGTCAGCTCAAAGAAAAACAAACCCTTGGTATATAGACACTGGATGCTCCAAACATATGATGGGATACAAAGGTAAGTTTCTATCTCTAAGTGAAAGCAAATTAGGAAATGTAACCTTTGGAAATGATGCTCCGGGTAAAATAAAGGGTAAAGGGATGGTGAGTTTAAGTAATGGAAAAGGAAAAGCCCAAGATGTTCTACTTGTAGATGAGCTGAAACATAATCTTCTCAGTGTAAGTCAAATGTGTGACAGAGGATGTGAAGTGGTGTTCATGTTCAAGGATTTCAAGATAAATTATGTAAACTCAGGACAAGTGGTGGCCAAAGGCATAAGGACAGAAAATAATGTATATGTGCTGAAAGAAAATAGAGAAGAGTGTCATCTAAGAAAACATGATGAAAGTTGGTTATGGCATAGGAGACTTGGACATCTAAACTTTAACCACTTAATCAAACTCAAAAATCTTGAGGCAGTAAAATATCTTCCGAGAATATCAAATCCCCAAGATTCAATGTGTAAACCTTTCCAAGTAGGAAAGCTAACCAGGACATAGTTTAAGTCCAAGAGATTTACTTCAACGGAGAAACCACTCCAACTAGTTCACATCGATTTATGTGGACCATCAAGACAAGAAGGCACAGGGAAAGAAAACTACTTCATGTTGATTATTGATGATTACTCCATACTTACTTGGGTTGCCTTTCTCAAGGAAAAAGCTGAAGCTTTTGAGAAGTTTAAAATATTTAAGGCTTTAACTAAGACTCAAATAGGAAAGAGGTTAAAGGCAGTAAGATCAGACCGAGGAGGAGAGTTTATGTCAAGTGACTTCAAAGAATTCTGTGATAAGCATGGGATCAAGAGAGAATACACCATCCCAAGAACTCCATAATAAAATGGAGTAGCTGAGAGGCAAAACAAAACAGTGCAAGAAATGTCCAGGTCAATGATGAATGAGAAGAACATTGGTCAAACCTACTAGGTAGAAGAAATACACACAACAGTCCATGTTCTTAACAAATCCCACCTCAGACCACAGAGTGACAAGACACCTTATGAACTGTGGTATGGGAGACCTGCTTCAATTAAACACTTCAAAGTCTTTGGGAGTAAATGTTACATAAAGAACAATGATGAGAACCTTGGAAAATATGATGACAGGGTTGATGAAGGTATCTTCTTAGGGTATGCTACAAACAACAAAGGATATAGATGCTATAATAAGAGGCTACATAAAATGGTTGATTGTATTGATGTAAAAGTTGATGAGGGAATCCCAACAAGAGAGGTGTACAGTAATGAGTCTTCTATAGAAGACACAACTAAAGATGAATATGAACAGGTCCAAGAATCAGAAAATGAAGACTCTGAATCAGATGAAGACACAGATACTCAGACAGAATCAAATCAGCAGACAACTTCAAATTCCTCCTCCAGAATCACTCAAAAGAATCATCCTGCAAGTCAGATAATTGGTGACAAAGACAAAGGTGTACAAACCAGGAGAAAGCTAATCAAAAACACCGAACAATCACATATAGCTTTCATATCCATGATGGAACCCAAGAATTTTAATGAAGCTAGCAAATATGACCATTGGGTTAAAGCAATGAATGATGAACTTGATCAGATTGAGAAAAATAATACGTGGGTGATGGTTCATAGATCTGAAGGTAAAAATGTCATTGGATCCAAATGGATCTTTAAGAATAAATTGAATGAGCAGGGACAAGTTGTCAATAACAAAGCAAGATTGGTCTGTAAATGGTATGCTCAGATAGAAGGACTGGATTTTGATGAAACATTTGTGCCCATAGAAAGATTAGAAGCTATCAGAATGTTTCTTTCCTATGCTTGTCATAAAAAGTTTAAATTCTATCAAATGGATGTCAAGACAGCTTTTCTAAATGGAGATTTAAGTGAAGAAGTCTATATGGAACAACCAGAGGGTTTCAAACTGTCTGATAATCCTGACTTAGTATGCAAGCTAAAGAAAGCTTTATATGGGTTAAAACAAGCCCCTCGAGCCTGGTATCACAGACTATATACATATCTCAAAGACAAAGGGTTCAAGAGAGGAACAGTTGATAACAATATGTATATCAAAACAGAGGATAATGATCTACTCATTGTATTGGTCTATGTAGATGACATCATCTTTTGATGTAATAAGGATTCGTTGGTGCAATGGTTTTCTTCTACCATGGAGTCTGAGTTTGAAATATCTATGATAGGTGAACTGTCATTTTTTCTTATTCTGCAAATTACTTAGAGGTCTAAAGGGATGTTCATTTCTCAAGAAAAATATCCAAGAGAAATGTTGAAAAGATTTGAAATGGAAGACTCTAAACCTGTGCGCACACCTATGGTTACTGGATGAAAATTAAGTAAGGATGATAACTCATCTGATGTTGATCAAAGTTCATATAGATCAATGATCAGTAGCCTGATGTACGTCATATAATATCGCCCAAACATAATGCATGTTGTTGGAATGGTAGGAAGATATCAGTCTGCACCTAAACAGAGTCATTTTCTAGCTGTGAAAAGGATATTCAGGTATTTGAAAGAAACAATGACTTATGGTCTATGGTATCCCAGAAATCAGAATTTTCAGTTAACTACTTATTCAGATGCAGATTGGGAAAATTTTGTTGATGAGAGAAAAAGCACTAGTGGAGGAGCATTCTTCCTAGGTGACTCATTAGTAGCATGGCTTAGTAAAAAGCAAGGTTCCATTTCTTTATCAACTACAGAGGCAAAGTACATTGTTGTTGCTACCTATTGCACTCGGATATTATGGATGATTCAGACACTTGCAGAATTGGAGGTAAAATACGTTGCATCAATCCCAATCCATTGTGATAACATTAGTGCCATCAGTATGTCCAAGAATCCTGTATTCCACTCCAAGACCAAGCATATTCCCATAAAATACCATTTTCTGAGAGAGCGAGTCACCAATCAGATTGTTCAATTCCATTACATTATGACCACAGAACAAATTGCAAACATCTTTACTAAACCCCTACCCAAGACACCATTTGAATATCTCCGATAGAAGTTGGGTGTCATCCCATATCACATCTAAGAAAGTGCATCCTGTTAGGCAGAGTTTGTATTGGTTGAACATCTAATACCTCCTAAACATACTGCAACAGCTCAGGGGGAGAATCTTTTCTTTGACATTGATGTCAAAGGGGGAAAAAAGGAGTGGTCCAGACCAGATGCTACAGTTGGAGGTCCAAACAGATGAGCACATTCATTCAGTGTTGCCATTAATGTTAAAGGGGGAGATTATTGGCATGTTTACAAGAAGAGCGTGCTTGTCATTAATGGTAATAACAACAGTAATGATGACAAATAGGCAGACAAGGAAGATCAGCAGACAGGCAGGAAAGGAAGAACAACAGTGATCGAAAGGCAAGATCAAAGCATTGATCAGACTCCATTTTCAAAGTTTCGGCTACCTAGATTTTGGATATCGGGAGTTCGAGATGTCAAGGACCCTCACGACAAAAGTCCCGAAGCGGCAAAATGCGAAATGTCGATGTGATGTTGGTTCGACTCCATTTCAGATTTTCGGCTACCAGGATTTCAGATACTGGGAGTTGAAGTGTCAAAACACTTCACCACAGGAGTCTTGGAATCGCGAAATGAAAAACGCAAAAATCCCGAAAGCAGGAGACAATTTTGGATACTAGGATTTCGGATACCAGGAGTTGGGGATGTCAAGAACTCTTACTACAGGAGTCTCGAAGTCGCGAAATGAGAAATCGCGAAATGTCAAAGACTCCATACCGAAGGTTCGGATACCGGGAGTTGGAGATATCAAGGAATCTCATGACAGGAATCCCAAAGTTACGAAGTGTGAAAAGATGAAAAGTTGAGCTGACTCCATTTCAGAGTTTCGCAGAGCGGGAGGTGGAGTTGTCAAGAACTCTCACGTCAAGAATGTCGAAGTCACAATGTGCGAAATCACAAAGAGATTTGGACCGTCGAATCATATAGAGTGTGGACCAGTGATCCGACTCCATTTTGGAGCTTCGGATCAAGGGAGTTGGAAGATTCAAGTGATGAGACTCTTCATCACAAGAGTCCCGAAGTGGCGAAATGTGAAACGTCAAAATCCTGAATCAGGCACAAGGAAGGCCCATGAAGTGTCGAATTCACGACAACATCTGGACCGTTGGGTCCATAGGACACGTGATGACAGATCATCATTTCACCGACTACAAATTCAAAGGAACGAGTTTCCCTAACCTCTCGAACTCGTAACAGGAATTCACGACATGCGAAAGGCTGAAATGAGAAATGCCAAAATGATCGGAGCTAGTGCAACCAAGCTCCATTTTGGAGCTTCGAATACCGGGACATGGAGCATCAAGAACTCATCGCCACAGGAACATCGAAGTGTTGAAAAGAGAAATCATGAAATCACTATATGGATAAGTGCTCAGTCACCTCTCGTAGTCACATGGTCAAAGAGCTGTAGAGAAAATCTTGAAGTGGCAAGCTCCTTTTTCGGAGTTTCAGAGATCACTACTTGGAGAGTCGATATGCCACACAACAGGAATGTTGAAATGTGAAACACGTTTTGGCTCAGCTTGTGGTCACATCAGCGAAAGATGGAGGAAGGAGCTAGTGTAGACAAGCTCCATTTCAGAGTTTTGGGGATCGGGACATGGAGAATAATGAAATCTTTACCACGGGGATCCCGAAATGCTGAAGTGTGAAATGGAGAAATGAAAGCAAGATTCAATGAAGTCAATTCAATGGTGCAGATGAATTTGAATAAGATCGGAGGGATACTGTTGCACTTCACAGTGTAACTGCTAGAAAAAAATGATGGTTTATGCCAGAGGATGAGCTCGTCTATGATAGAGAAGACGAAGAATCTCAACTTCCAGAGAAGCTGAGGAATCTTGATATAACACCCAGTGATGATGGATGCATGGGTGAAACTGCCAGAGAAGTTGAAGAGTTACCATGATGATCAGGCAGAGCACTCGCAATGAGCAGGAGATGCAGAACAGAGAGAGACAACGTGGCACACATGAGATGAGATAGTTGTGGAAGAGTGAAGTGGAGAAAACACCCCAATGTGGAGGAGATTGGGGGGTGGAGAGGATGCAAGAGCAAGAAGAAGATTGCATGCACAAGGGGCACAGAGACTATAAGAATGTTGAACAAAGAAGAAATGCGTGTGGTTGTTGGGTGTGATTGAGGTGTGAAGAAGGAGGCAAAGTGCAGTAGCATAAATGTACATAAGGGGAATGGTGCATTGAAGGGACATGGCGCAAAGAGCATAAAAGGAAAAAAAAATAGAAAGTGTAAGGAGTGTGTAGAGGACACTGATGCAGACAGAGCAACGCAGTGTAGCAGAACAATGATGAGACCGGTAAGCCATTGAAGAACTTTATATCACTGTAATAAGTCATAATAGAAAATATTTATATTTCAGGGTGGTAGGGAGGTGCTAGGGAAGACTGTTGTCCTCAGAGGTTCAAGTGGGTGCTTGAACAAAGGGAGTTGTAGCTTCCATCTGGTTGCAGCCAGAGAAACCAAGGTGGCAGGGTGGTGCAAGGGAGAATTGTTGTTCTCTATTATACAAGTTGGTGCATGTGTGACTGGAAGTTGGTGCTTCCATCCAGTTGGTGTTGGAACACTTAGGGAGTTGGTGCTTCCTTCTAGTGGGTGCTAGAGAAACCAGGGAGTTGGTGCTTCCTTCTAGTTGGTGCTAGAGAATCTAGAGAGTTGGTTCTCTCAGTAAGTAGAAGCTTGCAAAATAGAGTTTGTAGCCTCATCATGAGTTGGTGCTCATATGTATGATAATGTAAAGAATGTATATATTACTTATTATATAAAGATGAAGAGGTTTTTACCCTTTATGGGTTTCCTCGGGAAATATTTGTCTCTGTGAATCTCATATGTGTGAATGATGTTGAATGGTCTATTGCTTACTTCCCTGCATTATTGTGATTGTCATTGAGTGATCTAGAAAGAGTTTAAAATAAGTATAATTGTTTAAGCAAGGTTACAATTGATTCACCCCCCCCCCTTTCAGTTTTCCAATGGAACATACTCATGAAAAAAATATTGAAGAATATCTCGATGAAGAAAATATGGATGAGACATTTGATGAAGAAGAAGTGCTCATATCTACCCTTCCCTTTGATAAATAAATCCAAGCCTATATTCCTCCCGCACATCAAGAAGAGAACATAATAAGTGATAATCCTTTTGAAGATATTGATGACACCTTATTCTATGACTTTGGAAGTGAAGAGGTGTTAGAGGAACCCTTGGATGCAACAAATCTTTATTAAAAATGGCACATGAAGCACTTTTCATTAAGAATCAAGCCTCGTGTGATGAAGGGGAGATGGAGGAGCATGCCCATGAAGAGAAAAAATAATCTTGATGAAGTACAACATGATGAGGCATATTTGTTTCTCCTTCTTGATGAAGATGAGGTTGTTCAAACTTATCTTCCTCCTTCACACAAAGATGAAGAAATGATTAGCCTCAATGATACAAGTGATCTTGTGCAAGACCTATCTGATATGGTCAATCTACACATTGATGATTTCATACAGGTTGGGAGACATAGATGGGATGTGAGTTGATTCAGTATTGATAAAGATCTCATTTATGACATTGAGGGTGGCTCTCAGGAAGAGGGGGTTGAGTTTTCATCATCAGAGGAGTGGTCCTCATACGTATATGATTCAAATGTTTGTAAACCTCATGATGATATGGTTATATATTTTTTATGCCCCTTCAAGGATGACTTGTCATAACATAGAGTGATTTTCCGTCATCCTTTGATATATACCCTTTTGAGGATGCATATTTGTTTTATGAGGAATTCCAATTTTTGTGCTCATATTTTGAGGAATACCAGGACATGGCCACCTCAGATCAATCCGAGGTTAATTCTTCAATGAGGAAGTATTCTTATCTAGGATTTTTCCATGGAGATTCACAGGGGAAGAGGCAGTTTTTTTCTACACCTAATCGCGTTCCATACCTCTTGCCCTTTTCTCCAAGAGACCATGCAATATTCTTCTGATATCTCATTTCCTCTTAGTCCTCAAAAAGTAGTGAGTCTTTGTGCATAGATGAAGATGAACCTTTGTCTACATATAGTAGCCCCCTTCAGAGATGGATTGATTAGTCTTGTGTCTACAATTTCAGGCGGGATGATTGAGCTGATGGTTTCTCTCTTCGACATGATTTCCCTCCTCCCACCCATCTCCATAAATTTTGTTTTGATTATATATCCATTTATGCTCATGATCATTTTGTGTTGGACTTATCTTTATTGTTTCACATGATCAAGAATAGGGGGGGGGGATACTTTGATGAGATGCTACCCTATTTACACTAGTTGTATGACTTCACTTGACATCATCTATCACCCGACATCCAGGGCCCCAAGGCCCCAGGTAAGTAGGTACTTGTCATTTTGATTCCCTGCATTTTCATCTTGATTTCTCATACTAGTTTAGATGCATTTCATTTTCATTTGTCTCTACTTGCATATTGATTTCATGCTTAGCTTAGAAATTTTTGAAAAAATGTCAAAATTTGTCTTTTCTAGATTAGCTTCTATTTTGGATTTCTATATATATATGGATGAAGGGTGATATCACCACCCTAGATGCTCTTATTCCTTTTTTTGAGTCCTTGGAAGGCATAGTTCTACCAGGAGATGTTGTGGTTATCATGCACTCTACGATGAGCACATGTCCCCAAGTAGGAGCCAGATGTTATCCCAATTTTGTGGATAACTAAGGAGATTATGTATTGAGTCCCTCAGGTTGCAGATATGGAGTACTGAGAGACTACATGACCAACAATATCCTTTTGCATAGATGGAGACCCTTATCACCACCACAAAGGTCACAGATTTTCAGATGGCATCCACCACATCAATTGGCTTCCAAAAGGTAGCGGGACTTGCTCCATGAGGTACAAGTCAGTATTATGGTGAGCATAATTTCAATATTTAAGGCATTTGAGTATGTTGTATCTTAGATTGCTCTATATTTCATGATATATGCTTGGACATTATGCCTTTTCCATGCTTCAACTTGGTGGTTGACATTCTTCCCTAGTAAGTGGTCTTCCTTGGGGATGGGTTTTCTACTAGGAACTCTCTTGAAGAGACATTGTATTGTTCTCGACCATACTTACCACTTTCCATCACTATTTCCCCCATTTCCTTATGTCTTGGGATTTTAGGGTGTATTGACCCAATAAGGGGTTGTCCCTCATTCTATTGGAATAAGGGGCCAAAGGCATAGAGGGATTGACGTTGGGTAAAATATAAAATCCTATGTATGAACCTTCTATATGCTTTGCCCATGGATCACCAAAGAAAGCAATGAAACACTTATCTTTGAGTAAAGGGGGACCCACAATAAAATATGATTAAAAAATGCTTAAAAGGTTAGTTGGAGGATATGAGGTCTCATCACGAGCCAACCTATCATGTCCATGAATATCTAGTGGTATGACATTACCATCATCTAGTCACCAAGCCATGGTAATGGCTCTCAGTTGCATGACTGAGAGAAAGGGGGTCGCATCATGAGCCAACATTCTCATTTCCATTAGGTGTTTTTGGGTGACACTTCCATTATCTGGACACCATGCCAGGGTAGTGGCCTTTAACCTTTCCTTAAATTTATGAAATAATGGAAAAATAATGGGCTTGGAAAAATTGCATTGAGGGTGAAGGTACTACACACCCTCAACAAAGACACCTATGAATGACCTATTTTATGTCATGAGCCCTATTCCCATTGAGTCTTGACCCTAACCACTTCATGAACTTTACATGGATTAGAGAGGGATCTCTTGGAAAATCTCCTTGACCTAAGGTAATATCAATCCAATAGGACACCTCGTCAACCCTCCCATATTCAATCTTGACGAGTTGCATAATGTCTTTGAGATATTAATTGTTTGATATAGTGATATTTGATGCACATGATTAGGTGGCTTATTTATTGATTGGATTCACTTATCATGATGTTATGACTTGATATCCTTGGAGGGTGTGCTTATTTGTCTTTGCAGGACCTAGTTGGTGGATAGTTTTGGAAGAACAATCCTAGCTTGGGCTTCCATGGGGCTTGAAGCCCACAGGTGGATGCCAATGGACCACATGTCGAATGCGAAATATCAAACTTGGAATGCCTAAAAGATGATTTGGACGACATAACCTATCCTCCACATGGAAAATATTTTTTCTAGGAGGAAAAATGTCACTTCTAGAGGCATGACATCACCTAGGGGGTTAGGGTTTGGTGGTGTGGTTGATGCATTGGCACTTGGACATTTTAAGGAGAGTTTGGATTTGACCATGAAGGAAGTGACTTGGATTCTTGACATGTGTCTTTGGAAAGACTAACCACCCTACTTCTACACTAACGACTTGATCCTAGTGCCAAAATGTCCCCTAAAGGGGTGACGCCCTTCTAAAATTAGGGTTTTCTTATGCGCAAATGTGAATTTTAAATGAATTGTTCAATATTACTTTGTTGAGGGGAAAAGATTAGGGTTATTGATCCCTATTATTGTGATTTACCCCTAATTATGTGCACAAACTATTTTAGTGACATTTTGTATAAATAAGAGATCATAAGATATCATTATAACATAAATCTCCCTCTTGTGAGAGGCTCTTGGATTGAAATTTTCGCTACACTTGGAGAATTTTGCCTCTTGTTCTATGAAATAATTATTTCTGGTTATGGTTTGATGATGATGATGGTGCACTATCTCTAGAAGGTCATTCTCTTGCTTTTGTGGATGTTTACTTTGGCATGTAAAAGATTTTTCTTGAATGGTATGGTATCTCTACTATATTATTATCATTTGTGATTCAACTATGGTTATTTTGGCCAAGGATACATAGGGAGTATAAATATATACACCCCTATCCTAGTGTCCACCACTTTATCAAATTGTTTTGGAAGGGTTTAGTTGAGGAAGTAAGAGGATTTACACCCCTCATCTTCAAACCCTAGCTAGGTTAATTTCCTTGGGAAGTAAGAAGATTTACACCCCCAAGGATTTTGTAACCCTAGCTCTTTCGTCTTGAACCCATTAACCCATAACTAAAGGCAACAATCTTGCATTGGAGAAATAAATTGTTTCCTTGGTAAACATGATTCTTTCAAGTTTTAAATCTCTCTCTTTTGGATAATGATCTTGATGCCTTGGGGATTCTTCCTCCCTTAGGATGTCCTCTTTCTCCCACAAATTATTATTTTTATAATAAATTGTTTCCTACAGTCATTAGGCTGTAGAAAAATCTAATCCTAACTGTTAATATCTCACAAACTAACCCTGGACTAACCCTCTAACTTTGCTAATTTAACCTACTAACCTAGGTGCATACTTTGGGATAGATTTTGGCACTTTTTGATGGTCAAATTTTTTTTTATACTTCATTGAATGCTACAACCATAAGTCTGATATGCTGCTGTATAAATTTACTTTTGTGACAACCATCTTTATTCAATCTTGAAGTGCTATTTACAGTCCACATTGGTTCCTAGTTTTATTGCTAACATTATTAACTAGTCTAGACCATTTACTTGTTGATTTGGGCATAATCTATTGCTGATATAACTTTTGTAAAATAGGGAAATCAATATTAACTTGTTGATCATTTTGATATATTGCTTTGCATTTGGATTTTCCTTGTGTCTCGGGTAGGTACAATCATTGGGAAAAGAAACACATCCTTTGGGGCAACATTATTTGGTCAGCAAGGCATCTCCCTTTTCCTCTTTTCCAGTTAGTATACCGAATTCTAGGGGCCTCTCCATTACCTTTTCCTTTCTTCTTTCCTTTCCCTTAGGTTCTCTGGGATCGCCTCCTAGGCGTGACCTTAGTCACCCCCCAAGTGTGGGACCTACATCAATGTGACATTGGGTGTAGTTTCCCATAGTTATAGCACTTGATTTTGTGGTTGGGTCGGGATTTTCCCAACCTACAACTTGTACGATAACAATGCCCTTACCTAATACGAAGACACTTCAAAGTAAAAATAAATCATGATAGTTTGAAGTACTTATTGGAGCAATGATTATCTTTAGAAGATAAAAAAAAAATGGGTTACAAAGATGCTAGGTTGCGACTTTGAAATTATATACAATAAAGGAAAAAATAATATAGTGGTGGATGCACTTTCAAGGAAAGAATAAGAAACAAAGGGTTCACTATGTGTTATTTCTATTCCACAATCTGATTGGGTGGAAGAATCAAGGATATAATGGAAGCAATATCAAGAGGTATGCAATATCATTCAAAAAACACAAGAGAACCCTAGTACGTTAGATAAAATTGTATGGAAGAATGATTTACTATGGTATCATGATCCCCTATATTTATGTAAGAATTCCCAACTCAAATAGAAGGTCCTTTTGGAATTGCACACTTCTCCTATAGGAGTACATTCGAGGTTCTTGAAAACTTACCATAGGATCAATAAGGATTTGTTTTGTCAAGGTCTTAAAATTGATGTTTAAAATTTTGTGTCTAAATGTGTGGTACGCCAACAGAATAAGGGAGAGACAATAAAGATGACAAGTCTCCTACAACCACTAGCTATACCAAGTCAATGTTGGGAATAATTTTCAATGGATTTTATTACACATTTACCCAAATATGAAGGAAAGAATGTCATCATGGTAGTAGTGGATCGAATGACAAAGCATGCCCATTTTTGGTCTATTTTCCATCCTTTTAAATCAAGTACAATAGCCACAACATTCATTGAAACAATCCAAAAACTACATGGATTCCCCAAGATTATTGTAAGTGATAGAGATCCAATTTTCACTAGAATTTTTTGGAATGAATCATTTTCTTATTTGGGTACTCAATTGGCTCACAACACATCTTTCCATCCTCAACCCAATGGGAAAAATGAGACCACAAATAAATGTCTAGAAGGATATATGTTCTTCTTTGCATATGATAAACATACATAGTGGGCCAAGTGGTTTCCCTTGGTAGAATGGTGGTACGACAAATCCTTCCATGCTTCATAAAAAATGTCCCCATTTATGGAACTTTATGAATATCATCCTCCATCCATCACATCGCCCTTGAAAGGGACTACAAAGGTTCATGCAGAGGAGGACCACATAAGGAACCAACAATAGGTTCTCCAACTATTGAAGGACAACTTGGTTGTGGCACAAAATAGGATGAAACAATAAGAAAATAAAAGTTACAGTGAAAGGGAATTTGAAGTGGGGGATTGTGTATCTTTGAGGCTACATCCATATAAATAGATGTACCTCAAGCAACAAAAGAAGGACAATAAATTAAAACCCAAATATTATGGGCCCTATAATGTGTTGCAAAGGATTGGAAGTATGGCTTACAAATTCAAGTTGCCCCCATCTTCACGTGTACATCTAGTCTTCCACATTTCTTTCTTAAAGAAGGTAATTGGTGACAAGATCTTAGTCCAAACTATTTTACAAGAGATTAATGAAGAAGGGAAAATCATACTAGAACCAAAAACAATAGTTGAAACAAGGATTAAGCGAGTGTGAAATTGAGCAATTACTAAGTACCTCATCAAATGGAAGAACCTACCAGTGGAAGAGGAAACATGGGAAGATAATTTATTTATGCAAAAACACTCATAGTTAGTCAAGTTTTGAGGAAAACACTTGTTTTAAGGGGAGGGGCATATTAAGCCCTAGGCAAAGCCCCATGTTAAGTATAAAATCCCTTATTAATCCTTATATATTGAACTATTACAATTCTAGTGTTATATTTGTATGTATGATAGAACCCTTCATTGCAACTGTTTATTAAAATTGTACCCTTTGTCTCCTATATATATACCAAGGAGACATAGTCTTAGGATCATCCACCTCATCGTATCTTGTCTTCTAAATTGGATATATTGTAAAAGTAGGTTTCCACCTCAAAGTGAACTCTTATACATTGAATTTTTATAACTCTCAAGACATTGGTTACGCTTCTATGTGGACTCAATTTTTTCATTTGATTCTAAGTAAATATTAAAAGTATAAAAATCCTCTTTTGAAGAGGACAATCCAATGTTGTGTAAATGATTTTTTCATGTTTTTTAGTTGTGTATTTTTTAAGTTATAAAATTTTTGTTTTTCATATTTGAAATAGGGATAAAATAAAAAATATATTATTTTCGAAATAAAATTAACAAAAAATAGTAAATCATAGTGAAATTGGGAACACTTTATATGGGAGTAAATTAAATTCGATTATGAATGCGCTCTCATTTTTATACAGTAGGTATGTAATATTTTATGGGGTCTACACCTTTTAAAGTTGAATAACCATGAAATCAATTCCTTCATTGTTATAGTTGATTAATTTTTTTGGATGAAAGAAAATTGTCATCCAAAAAAAATGTTTAAAGTTTTATAAGTAATTGTTTTTCCTAACAAATTTCTAGGATTTTGAAAAAAAAAATTGTTTGAGTTAAAAGTTATGTTATTTATTTTTGGAAATTTTTTTGATTGATTCATATTTCAACCAAAAAACCTTTACAAAAAACTCCACACACCTTGTGTGGAAACATTATTACCCGTCTTCATAGATTTAACCTAAAATCTATTTTTTGGATATGTACTTGAATAGGGAAGACCTCATTGGAAGGAAGGTAAATGACAAAAATATGTCACATTGAGAATGTTTTATTGGATTCACTGAACTTATGGTATTGTTGGATGAGAGACTTTACTTATGTCTTGGGTCCACATGTTTTGGGTTTGGGAAATACTTTATATAGGTTTGGTTTGTGCTTTGTTCATGTGGATGTTTGGGGGGATTTTTGGAAAACCACCACATGAATTAGAGTTCTCATAGAACCAATGATTAAATGAATGGTAATAGGATGGGCCCAAGGCCTAGTTGTGCCAAGGATTGATGATAAGGGTAAAGGGATATAAAATGAGACATGTGGATTTATGTGGATCGGGTACAAGTGATACTACCTCTTAAATATTTATGTGGATGAGTTAACAACTTCATTATGTATCCCCCACCTTAGCATACCCTGGGTCCCACCTTTGTGTAACTAAAAATGGATTAATGATGGTGACAACTCTATTTGAGGGGTAACAAGGAGTCATTTTGGGTTAATTGTTGTTATTATGTGTATTTACCCATCTTAAGAAACCTTTGGTTCCATTTTTATTCTCCTTACTCATTTCCCCTTTCTCCTTTGGAATTGGTATTTTGGTTTTCCATCGTGTGGTTGATACTACTTTCCTCTCTTCTCTCTTTTTCATATTTCTTCTTTCTTTCCACCCTCACCTCATCTCCTTGTAAGTGAGTGGATGTTTCCATTTTTCCTTCTTTTCTTCACTCAACATAAGCTTCCCCTTTCCTAATAATCCCTTGTATTTATATTTGTAGGTATACCTCATCATTGCATTGTGCATAGATATTTGTAGGTACCATTCCCTCTACCTTTTAACTTTTTGATCATATTTTCATAATTTAGTTTTTATCTCCTTTAAAATAGTTAAACTTATATTGATCCCATAGTGTCGTTGTTATTTAATGTATATTAGTTATATTTATTTGTTCCCCTTCCCAACATTTCTTTCTCACCATGCATTTGTTTCATAAAACCTTTTATTTTCATTTAACTTGCTTCTTGTCATCATGACACCTAAGTACAACACTTGTGGTTCTGCATTCATGTCTTGATGTTTGGATATAATTACCTCCATGATGTACATGAATCTAGGCCTTGCCACATGAGTGGTTTCTTTCCTTATTTCAAGGCACCTGTTCATTCCACACTTCTTAATGGGCATCTTACTCTTTTCATGCATCAAAGTGAATCCATGTAGGTCTTGCACTTTTTGAAAAGAGAGGAGGGTGAAAATACTGTGAGAGGACCCTCATTCAAGTTTTTTTTCTAGCCCTTGATCAAGGTCTCAAGAGCTCGATCAAGGGATACAATAAGCCTTCAATATAAGGTTTGTAGTAGATGCACCATATGATCAATTGAGGGTCTATTGAGGGTTAATTTAACCATCAATTAAGCCTCTAAATCCTGATCAATGATTAAAAAATAATACCTTGATTGAGGGTTTGAAAGTTTATTAATTATCCACAGGTTGTCGTCGAGCTCATTTTTCCTCTCAAATGTTTGAGTTCCTCAAGCCAAAGAAACACTAGATCCAACAAAACCTTGATCTAGCATTGATAGACATGTGGACCCACCAATACCTACCAAACTATCACCAAGCTACAACAACAATGGTGCCATGTCTACAAAGGGTGGTAGGTTATATTTTTATAAATAATTCTATAAAATGTAGTTCGATTAAATTTTGTATTGTGCTTTATACATGTTTTTTTCAACAGTTAGTGTAAACAACGTTGGTTTTATTTTTAACAACGTACCAACAAGCATAAATATGATCATATTTTCCAATCCTTTGATAACTGATGGAAGATTGAAAATGATCCAATGATATTTCTTCTTATTAGAACAAACATTTGACAATAAAACCGACAATGTAATTAACATGGCCAATTTTTTTTGTAGTTTTTATAATTTAGAGAAATCAACCAACAACATAACAACAATGTTTACGCTGCTAGTTTTATTTTCAACCATGTAACGTAAAGTATAAATGCTACCAAGTTATTTTTAATTCTGCAGTAATGCATAGAGGATTGAAAATTATCAAATGATACTTGTGAGTACATAGTTGAAAATAAAATGAACAACATAAACATTGCTGATTTTTTTTATTATAGTTGTTCAATTTAGACTAATCAACCAATGACATTTATGCTACCAATTTTATTTTCAATCATGTATTGACAAGAAAAAACTATGTAGGATTTCTTTCAATCCTATAGTAATGCATAGAGGATTGAAAATGACCTCACAACAATTTTATGTTTGTGAGACTTACATAGTTGAAGATAAAACTGATAGTGTAAACATTGTCATTTTTTCCATTTATTTTAGTTTAGAGTAATTACTCGATAGTGTGTATGTATTTGTTTTATTTTCCACTTTGTATTGGTAGAAAAAAATGTTGCAATTTCTCCTTGTTGATACATAGTTGAAAATAAAACAAAAAGTGTAAATGTTGCCAGCTTTTTTTTTTCTTTATACTTTAGTTGAAATTGATTGAACAACAACTATAAGGTCCATCTATACAATTTATCAAATTTTCTTATGCAACTTCCCTAGATGCACTCTAGGGCCCAAGTTGTCTCAATGTGCTTCCCATGGCTCTAGAAAGTCTCAAGATCCTATTCCTAGAAAACATGTGCATGTAGCTTCCATGAGAGGATGAGTATGTGTAAACAAGTTTGTTTCTATTTAGAATTATACATGAATTATTATCATTGTGACTAATATTTGTTTTTTCATTTTATATGTGACCCACCATATATACATGTGGGGGCTCTTTGTGGTAGCCAAAGAGGTAGTGCAAGGATTGCATCTAGTACAAATGCATCAGATAGTATGAATGTCTAGGATGAAGTTATTCTGTGTAAGTTTGTGTTCAATTGTGGATGTATTTAATTTTGAATGTTTTATTTAAGAAGCAAGCACATATTTTATTGTATGTTATTTTGAAAATATATTTCTTATACTTATATTTTTTTAATCTAAATTGAATATATCCATAGTGAACAAAACAGTCTTTCATATTCGCTACCATGGGAAAATGAGATTAACCATATCAACTTAGAGGAGATAGATGAATGTTATAAATGGTTTCACAGAGAAATCACAACCATTTGGGTTGCTAGCATCATTCATTGATCAATGAAAATGATGCTTGCAATTGTCAATGATCGATGACACTATATTGGAGGGTTCAACCACATAACAAGATTTGGTAGAGTTTCACTCTTTGTTTTCTCTATATTTATTGTTCTTTATTGACATTTTTTCTTATACATGGAACCTCGTTGCTATCTCTCTATGGATAACAATTCCTACCATGGGGTAAATATGCCATGTATGAATTTTGAAATTGGTTCTCATCAACACCCATCCCCTATCAGGAAATCGTAGCTTATGTTCTATTTCTAAGGAAACTTTATGAACTTAAAACCTATGGATAACATGTTGCCTCCCACTTTTCACGATGTTTCATATAAACTAGTTGGCATTCTTTGTGTATTCTCTTACCTAGGTCTAGACATATGAGCATGGTTCCATTTTTTATCTATAATCCCCAAGTGAGGTCCTTGGCCCCTTTTCTAGGATCATTATTTTTCCATGATAGGATTTTTAGCTTCTTCAATTAGATTTCTAGTTGGATCAATATAGAAATATGTGATCAAACTAGGAATATTTGATTTGCATTAATTAATCACTAGATTAGTTAGAAGTGAATTTTGGTGGTATCCAATGGCCTTAGGTATGTTAGAGCACACACAAAGGATTATTTGGTTAACTTTGATATCCTCCTTTTGTTTCTTGGTTGTTTCCCTTGATATGTGAGATGGTTAAATCATGATGAGAATGTCTATCATGTATTAGTATACCTGCCACATGGAACAAAACCCTCATGTTAGGTGAAAACTCATGGGTTTCCTAATTAACATGTGTTTCTCTAGTTAAAGTCATGGGTAAATAGCCATGATGGGATGATTTTCCCAACGATTAGTTTATAATTTCCTTAACACCTTTGTGCCATTCCATTTTCTATATGTACCCTTGATTTAGGTTCCTTTTAGGTTTTTATCAAATTCTCTAAGTTATTGTAACTCTAGTATAATTATGTCACAAAGTAATCTAATATACTTCTCAAACTCTTACACTGATTGGAATAATTGGTCCTCCAAACCTCCATTAGTTGGAGGTTTCACCTCACATGTTTGTTATGTATGATTGAGTGGTCTCCATATCTTCCCAGGTCGGTTGTCTTGGACCTTCAATCTAGGGTTTCTTGGCTCCATACCTATCACTTCCTTGGGATTTCAAATCATTTTCTAGGGGAGATATAAAAATTTGGAGAAATATAGGAGGATCAACATTGCTTGGCTCTTCACATAGGTTCTCTATATATTCTCAGCCCAAGGAGCATATTTCCCCTCTCCTCTCTTATTTCAAGTTTAGTTTTCCTTTCATTTCAATAGTTAGAAGACATAGTTTAACTAGGAGGTGAATGAGATTTACTTCTAATGCTATGTTTATTTTCTAGCTATTGAAAGACATTGGAAACCTCACTGAAGTTTTCCTAAAAATCATCTCGCGGTGATAAGACTTAATAAATCAACTTAGTGCCTTGATTTAACCTCTTTCCTCTTTGTCCCCAGAGTCCCAACTACAACTTACCCTCAACATTTGAGTAATTCCTCCACTCCCTCCATCCCCCCTTTTGGTGTTGGTTCCTTCATTGTTGTAGTAATTACATGCCTCACTTTAATCAAAACAATTGAGTGGTTCCTCCTCTCCCTCCATCCCATTTTTAGGTGGTGGTTCCTCCATTTTTGTTAGTAACCTAGTGCCTCACTTTAGCCCCAACAACCAAGTGGTGCCTACACTCCCTCCATCCCTCCTTTTGATAGTGGTTCCTCCATTGTCATAACAACATGGTGTCTCACTTTAAATTAAAGAATAAATTGGTGCCTCTACTCCCTATATCCATAATTTAGGTGGTTAATTCATTGTCATAGTAACATGCTACCTCACTTTAATAACAACAACCAAGTGATTCCTCCATTTCTTTGATCCCTTTTTTTTATGGTGGTTTCTCCATTGTGATAATAACATGATGCCTCACTTAATTGGTGTGCTACAAAAACTACCCCTCAAACAATTTTAAAATTCACATGAAATTGAAATAAAATATATAAATTAAAATAAACAAGAATATTTTGAAACCACTACATTCTTTTAATAATTTTAACTCTAGAATCTCCCCCTTGTGCCACACCTTCACACCTTAGTATTAAATGTAATAGATATTTGGAAATTAGTCGAGAATACATTGCATGTTTCGATGTTTTGGTAATTGTGTCAAGGGCCCTTTCTACAACCCAGTATGAGGGAGATGTGTAATTTCTTTAGTGGCGCTTAACATGGAGTTGACATGTGGCATTTAAAAAAATATTTCACTGTCTACCATAAATAAAATATTTCAATGTCCACCTAAAGTAAAATATTTTTATATCAACTATATACATAATAATAATAATAATATTAATAATCTAATTTTAAGGTTAGCCAGACACCAAATTGGTGTATGAGACCCCTTTGTTTGTAAGACAAGGGACCCGCTCCACCCAACGATTTGAATACTAAAGTCTACACAGGTTTACATACACTACATCCCTCTACACACACAATAATTGAAAATCAAAAAATTCTTATTCCATTAATAAGTGCTTTCTACATCCCAATGTGAGGGAGATGTGTAATTTCTTCATTACGTAGTATACGTGGAATTCAAAAAAATATTAATAACAACAAAATTATTTCAATGTCCACCATAAATAAAGTATTTCAATGTCCATATTAAGTAAAATATTTCAATATCAACTTCACACACACACACACACACACACACACACACACACACACACACACACACACACACACACACGTGAATATAATTTAATCATTTTTTTTCACCGAAAAAACACATTTTTATTATCTAAAAGATATAAAAACATTCCTCAATGTTTCTGCATGCCAAACTTCCACTAATTTCCCATCATTATCCCTTCAACTAGCTACAAATGTCAATATTTTACTAATATAAATCTATATATCATCCTATTACATTTTTCATCTTTGTTATTGTTTGCACTGTACCAATGCTTACACTAACCATTAGTATACAAAAAACAAAATTAAAAACTAACTTTGTGAACTATCACCATAATTTTTTCATGGATTCTTGATTCTCTCTGCCAGAAATTTTTTCCACCACATGGACTTCCCCCAAGGGCAGTCTTAGTCCCTCCTTGGACATTGAATCGACCCTCTGATTCAATTCCATATAGATGTGATAGATAGTGAACCTTTCAAACACACCTACAACCTTTTTCAAGTATCATGCAACCACTTGCAAATCGACATTTTGGATCAGATACTTACCTTTCATCCAATTTACTGTTAGTAGAGAGTCTCCATAAACCAATATAGCCTTTAGACCACAATCATAAGTTAACTTTAGGATAAGTATCAAAGTCGAAATTTTTTCCAAGTCGTTTGATCCCATTCCACCATTTTCCTTGAAGGTAAACAAATGTTCATCTGAAAGGAAAATTAAACCCCCTATTTCAAAAATATTATTAGGCCCTTGACACACACACCGTCAAAGAAACCCTAGCTATAGCTTTTGTCAATTAATAACTCTCCAATATGCCATTGAAATTTAGGAGTTAAATACTCCTTGACTTGGTTAAAAATAGCCACCACTTGGGAGAAAACCTGAAAATAAGGCATCTCTTTCTTTGTGAAAATTTTGTTATTACGTGATAACCAAGTTCCCCACAACACTAAAAAATGGGATATCTCTATAAATATTTAGTTTGGGCCTGGTAAACCACCCTTACAGACGATTCCCCACATCCTCCTTGTTCCATAAATCATTTTGCCCCAACCAATTGCTAACATATTTTTAGACTTGTCTAACAAAAATATTTTCCACAAAATATGATGCATCGGTTCCTTAGCCTTTTGAGAAAGCACACAAAATCCTTGTCTAGTAAAATTTATTTTCTACAAATCCTTCCACATCAACACTGTGTCCTTCAACACAAGACACATGAAAAGTTTGATTTTCTTTGAAACTTTCACCTTCCATATCTTTTTCCACCACTAGACCACAAGGTCACATGCCACTACCATAAATGATTTATAATGTTCTTTGACTGTGTAAAAACCTCCCTCTTTATTCCCTAGCCAACTAAAATTGTTCTCCTCCTCCTTTAACCTAGTATGGGCTCTTTTCAGTTCATTAATGAAAGTTTCCTATTCCTTCTACTAATCAGCTTCTATCCCAAATGCCCTATATGATTTCCACTCTTGTCACCACATGTTCATTCAGATCAGTTCACCACAATCTTTAAGGACTAGAACATTTTTACCTTGAAGACAATACATAAAGTTTGGAGATATTATTACCTGGTTTCATCCATCCCTATTCTCACTTCTTCCCCATTTCCCACCTTCCACCCTAATAGTTCTCCTATCACCGGAAAAGAAGACACTAGCGCCTTCCAATGAGAAGAACCATTTCACCAAGATTTATCCTCCTTTTGTAGCAAAGTTAGTATATAGTCAGGTGCCAAATATTTTTGACATATCATTCTACTCCATAAAATCCCCTTTGTTAACATATTCTACATAGACTTCCTTGCCACTACGACACCAAAGACATGAACATTCTTTAGACCCCATCCTCCTTTATCCTATGGTTTTGAAATTGAATCCTAGCTCATCCAATGATCTCCCTCCACTCCTTCCGCCCCACTCCAAATGAAAGTGAAACAATTTTTCCAGGACTCCTTTGGGAATGTGAGCTGGGAATTTCCAATATATCAAAATCGCTTCTAAAACCAATTTAATAAATGTCAATCTACCACTCCTTGAAAACCAACGATTGCACCTATGATGTATGCACTTTTCCACCTTTCCGATCAGCCATTTCCAGTCCTTCTTCTTGTAAGAGTTTGGCTTGAGACAAAAAACAAGGTCCTTGAAACCTTTGTTAAAATTTGTCTCCTAAAATTGAAAGGCGTCTATTTTTTCCTTCTTCACCCTATTCTCCACTTCATTAAAACATATCATACATTTATAAATAGTAATCACCATCCTTGTATATTTATTATAAAAAGTTATTATTTTCTGAAGCACATTCCCTTCAACCAAAGACACATTCAAGAAGAGTAAGATGTCATTAAAAAAATGAAAGTGTGTCAACAGGAAATCCTCCCCTATCTTAATCTCATTTAACCTTCCAGTTATTTGCGACCAGAAATAGCATGGCTAAGACCTTCCATGACTAAAATAAGAAGGTAAGGGGAGAGTGGGTATCCTTAATGTAGCCTCCTTCTTGAGATAAATAATGGCGAGGCATCCCCATTCACTAGAAAGACAAAAGAAACATAGGTCACACATCCCATGATCAAATTAACCACATCAAACAAGAAACCTATATGAATTAAGAGCATTCTCAAATAAAGACAACAAACATGATCATAATCCTTTAACAGATCCAACTTCACCACCATTGCACTAAGAGTTCTCGTCTTTATATTGTGAATTCCTTCCTATACAACACCAACAACATCATGTATTTGTCTCCCCTATAAGAATCCAAATTGTTCCAAGAGAATGAATTTTGACAGAAGTTTCTTTAGCCTCATCACTAAAATTTTCACGATCATCTTATATACACAATTACATAATGAAATTGGTCTGAAGTCTCCAAAATATTTTTGCTTGTCCTTTTTCAAAATTAGAGTAAGGAAAGTAGAGTTAAAGTTTTGAAGGACACTACACATTACTTTGACCTCCTCAACAACTCCGAGTAGATCTTTACCTAACAACTTGAAAAAGGAAATAAAGAACTCCACCATCCATCCATCAAGCTCTAGAATATTCCCCTTTTGCATGGACGATAGACCCCTTGAAAACTCCTCTAAATTGATTTCTTCAAACAATTCTTTATTATCCTCATCCAATATCAAACATAGGAAGAAAGAGAAAAATTTCACTATCTCCACCAAGTTAGCATTTTCAGGGTCCTTGTAAATGTAAGCAAAGAGTTTTACTCCAGCTTTCACCAGATTCCCGAACCCTTGGATCCTCACTCCTTCCTCATTCGATGGCTCCTAGATAATATTAACACTTTTTTGATAATTTACAAAGAGACGGAATAATTTAGTGTTTTCATCACCTGACTCCAACCATACAACTCTATTCTTCATGCACCACTCTGCCTCCTTGTCGCAAAGAAATTTTTCCCTTTTTGTCTCCAGCTCTATCAAGTCCATTAGCTCCTAATCTAAGAATATCTTGAATATGTTATTTTTGAAGATGTTTTCAACAAATTCCTCCACATTTTTAAAATCCTCGTCTCAATTTTTTACTCTTTCTGACAACCACTCCACCACATGTAACACACCCGACCCATAAATACTCTTTTAAGGGATGGGGCATAAAAAAAAAATCCCTAAACCATGTCACATCCTCTTTTCGGGATCTCCATCACGTTTTTCTCGTTCAGATCTTTCCAACCAATTTCTTCACGCTCCAAACTAAGCTTTGGATCGGAAGAAATGCCATTCTACCATCCTTCGGACACTTATTAGTCAAGGGCCATGTGGCATACATGCTGGTCAATCTCATACATATCATCCAAAATTTATCAAAGGCTCGAAGCTCCCCGTGCTCATGTATCTATTGTGGAGATCCATCCACCATTAATTCTGATGGCGGATCTTCCTCCTTGTTAAGCCATACGCCTAAGGATTGATACCCTTTGTGTCTATGCACGAAACCTCCTGGAGTCTCAAAATCCTGAAGTCTCGTAAGCTTGCCACATGACTTTGGCCTTCAAGCCCTTTGGTCTCTCTACAACACTACACCCTAACTCTTCTAGAGCTCCTATCTACCGAAATTCTGAAAAATTGCCACGCAGCTCCGATCCCTTTAACTTATCCTTGACACCATGATCCAAACCTCCGTAGCCTTGAAGTCCTAGACTCTCGAAGGACCCACTCTCACACGTGGAGTCGTACTGGATAGGAGGGAAAATATAGGTGGGTCTCTTGTGCTCCTCCCACCAGATGGACGAAGCAGTGAGTGTCAGGTGCGATATGTGGACGAGGCAATGATCACACATGGACCCTTCAGAGGCTGACACATGTCACATGTTAATGGGCACATAGGGTCTACAATACATGAAAATCCAATTGACACATGGCTCCATGTCACCGTGGGTGACATCAACACACCATGTCACCTCAAATTGACAAACTTCCAAACCCTCTGATCTCACGGTCAAGAGTTTTGAAATCTCGGAGCTCCAAATATAATAAGAGCTTAGCACCATTCGATCTAGCGTAAGGTTCCCATACCCTGGTCATATGGACCCTCTAATGAATCTCCAGCTATAAGCTCTACTCTTAGTTGATATTTGGTTAAGGCCATGGGATAAGCATGTGGTCTCTTACGCTACTAGCTTGAAGGAAACGCCCTCAAATTTCATAGAACTTTAAGTACTAACCTAGGACGGGGTATCTTCGAACCATCCCAAAGGACCAACTTATTACCTTACACTCATTTGCATACAATGACTTACAGAAGAACAATTATTGGCATTCTTATTATAAATTAAACGTTGCAAATCTTAGTCACCTACACAAAAATTCAGTCATGCATTTAAATTCAATTGCACAAGGTTCAAGAAATACTTATGCATTACATGTTGTAGCCATCCAACTAACTGTGGGTTTCTAGATTTCTAGCCAACCATAGGATCAGAGGCATTCACTCTTATCACTCTGGCCACCCTTGTGCCAAGCCATGATATCACTGGGAAATCTATGTCATTTCTCAGATACCTTCTCTCTGTCACATCATCCCTACAAGTTTTATCATATGCTTCCTCAACATCAACCTCATGACAATCCTCTTTTCTTTTTCATATCCAGGTCGTGTGTTCCCCTCTATGCATGCACTCTTGTCTAGTGTCTCTCCTACTCTCTATAGAACCTCCCGCACACACTGCCTCTGAACTGATTGTGCGTGTATATTTTTATTCTTCCTTTCCCAGGATGGTTATCAACTTATCCAGTTCCTCCTGTCGGAAGGAAACTCGGGTCAGCCTGGGTTTGTAGGAATATGTGTTACTTCAGGATGAAAACCTCCTATCTCCTTAGCCAAACCATGCTTTCATTCATGGGGGTGGTTGATTACTCAACCACCAGTCCTTCCTTCATTAACTGATTCCTTTCCTTAGGATCCAGAGGGGGTTTATTATTCCCAACAAGGGGACTTTTTGGGTGATTTTTCATAATGAACACTCTCTTATAGTTTTCCCATTCTTTCCCCTAGTGATATCATGGCCAGTTCTTCAAGGCTTCACCCCCATAGTCAGTTATTGGAAATTAAAACAATAATACACTTACATTGTTCCCATGCCATAGCATGGGGATATTGATAAATTATTAATTACAAGCTGGGGAAAACAAGGGTGTTACAATCCCCTCCCCTTCAAAAGGAACACCATCCTCGGTGTTCTTTCTCAGTAACACCTATCATGCCTTTCTCATTCAGTTGCTTCAGAAGTTTTAACCATGTTTCTTGGTCAGGTTCTTTTCAAAATCTTGGCCTTCTTCACCCACCTTCACTAATTATTCGAGAGCAAGCACATTAATCACAATTTCATGCAAAAACATATTATTGTTGTTCAAAATTCAAGAGGAAAACAATTTCACAAAGTAGCAAAATATGTATATGTGCAGTTCGTGGATTTGTATCCACATGATTGTCTTGTTTCCTTGGCTCATTGTTTTTCCTGGACATACCCATTGTGTGCATGATCTAAATCGGTAACATATTAGATTTATCAAAGTCTCCTCTTCCTTGCGGTCACTCACCCTCCAAGCCTAGTCTCAAGCATCCCCTTCTCTGCTATATAGTCCCTCAGGTGATCCATCTTTCCTTTCCAAAGATTTCTCGCACAAGAAGATTTTTAAATACTTCATTGAGCCTTACAGTCGAGGTGTTCCTCAGACTTTCTCTATTGAGGTGTCCCTCCGGCTTGTGTGACCACAATACAACATATTCTAGGTGATCATGGCTTGCCACAAGCTTCTCATGTCTAAATCAATATCCTTTTTCATGCTTTCCAGCTTGACAACCTTTACCTGTCCTCCCAAGACATATCTTTTTCATCTCACATGTATCACATGTATACAAAATTATGAGATATTATCATCAATTTCTAATTCATGATTTTCTTGCAAATCTATCACCTACAGATTTCCAAATTCCACATTTTTTTTTTCATATATGTTCCACATAGGAACCAAATTCACAAGTATGGGATTTTTCTTCCCATAGCAGTCTAGCGCAATAGGCAATTGGTCCTCCTTATGGATTACAACAATGCCATATCCAAGACCTTGTTCCTCCTGCAACTTCAACATTCCTTAGCCAAACAAATTGTCAGTTTTCATGCACACTATATTTTCAAAAGTATGCATACTAACAGTCCAAGTTATTTTCATCTATTCAAGGATACAAAGAAAAAGGAAATATCATTATCGTTTACGTCTGCATCCTTTCAACATACTAATTTTTTTTGTAAATGCAATTCAGATATCAAATGTTTTTAATCAATGTGCCAATATTCATGGCCACATCCATACCCAATGTACCCTTACATTGGATTTAAATTATTATATTTCATGTTAGGCACTCTTTCCAAGAAGTGTTGGAACTCAACCCACTTATTACCATATGGATTCTCTGTCCATATTTATTATTATAGTAGAATCATATTTTCTGCTCTGAATCAATCACATCCTCATATCATCACTCATGAACTCAAATTTTCACATGGATTCCTTTAAGCATTTCTTTCCTTACCAATAATCAGGGTACCAACATTTAGGGTCACCTAATTTCTCTCTTTACCAATTGTACAACTTTGTAGAGTGTTGGAAGATACTCCTTCCACAATGGGCAGTCCTATATATGCCCCATTATTTTACCACATGCATCTTCTCAATGCATTAAATCAACGTGCTCTCTATGAGAACTTTTGTTTCTAATAATTCCTTGATTGGTCAATGCAGACATATCAGTTCATGAATTATTTCAAGGGTTACAATGATGCAAGGCCGAATTTAAACCCTGTCAGATCCTTTGAAAATGTTGACATAATTCAAAACCAGACTCACAAATCACTCACAGAACTTGATCACAATACCAATTTACACAACATTAATGTGTGGGTTCCTTGCAGGTTCACCCACTGATCGTTCACAGATCGATGGTTCAGAGTGATTTCAGAACCCCAATTTGCTCACTCTTTATCGGAGAGTTTAATCTCTACAATCTAAAAATTGCTTTCTCGACTCTTTTAATCATGATCATTGATTATCCACCACGATGAGATCAATGGTGTTGGTTGATTGTGGACCGTGAACTGGCACGTCCGCTAATTTCTCCTTCACCCTCCTTAATGATTCCCAATCGTTGATCTAATCGAACAGCTAGAGTTTGATCTATTAAATCCAATGGATCTTTAATTCTATTTGACGAATGAGATTGATTTTCCCTTGGATGAATGGCTCGCATTAATCTCCTCTGTCAGGTTCTTGATTAACCTGATTCGATTAGGGTTTTCTTATGTGATCTTCATGATCTCGATCTGTAGTTGATCGAAGCGATTTCTACAATCTTGCACCTGCAGTCTAAATAAAGGAGAGTTCTAACCTTGATTTGGGAACACAAACATTTGATTATCATAATATACATGAATTATTAAACACACAAATATTAATTTGTACAAACATAAATTTGATCATAAAGAAACCAAATGTTTCTATTCATCTGCAATTCAATTATATTTTCTCAAAGCTCTACAGGCTTGATCTTCGACTCTCCTCTAGTTTCTCTCCAACAATTATTGTCCATTCACCCCCTCTATTTAAATACTCATAAAATTTAAGCTATATCAAGCCTAAACTATTCTAACAAATTGATCACTCCTAATCCCTACAATTTCTCTCATCATCTATAATTGAAAAACAAACCAAAATTCTAACCACTAATCTTCTCGATTGCTTCTAGAGGTTTTCAAGAAATTTATTACATAACAAAATGAACAAATAGGGAAACAACTCCCTTAATAAAGGTTTTTGATATTTTGAGTCAAAATAGATCATTTGGTTCAGATGCTCCTGTATCATACAATCAATCTTTACTGTCAGAGGTTCACACCTCCATCATTCAGGTTTTCCTTCTTGAATCATACTCTACTTGGGTATTCATGGCATACAACTGCCTTTCAAAAGAAATTTCATAACATTAAGACAAGAAAACATTTTAGAATGGATTCTTACCCACTCCCTTCATACCTTGTGCCACATAGGCATGAACACCTTTTTTATACATGTTCTGGCTACTAGCACCCTCTCTGATATTACCTTATCAATGGTGCTTCCTAGGGACTTCTAAAGTCCCTTCAACAATATTTCCACAACAACCTTCTCATAGTCATCCTCTGCTTGAGGTTGTCCATCATTGGCAACTGTCTCTCTCAACATTTCCAATTTCTCTCTACACATGACATATATCATGATTATGTTAGTCATCATGTAAAAATAAAAGTGCAAGTATCATAGATTTTAAACCAATAAACCAGTTTCCAGATCTATCCTAGCATATCTCTATGCACTTCATCACATTATTCTTAATGTTTTCATTAATGCAATACAGACAGTTCTCAACCGTTTATGCAATAATACAACCGTCACTATGGTGTCAAAACATTTACTTTCATCAGTGTACCAACTTTCCCATCCCAGAGAAAAACATAATACTCAACAAGAAAAGAGTTAAGGGTTCTTCCCTCTTTCCAACTCCTTCCACACATCCTAGGAATTTCAACCTGGATGGGTTATTTCTAAGGCATCCCTGCCTTTTCTTACATGGTTTCAACCAAGCCAATTCAATCAAACATACTCATCTATTCATTCTTCCTTTTCCTGCTATAATTTTTCTCACAACTGCTCGTCTAAGACCTACAACTCTGTAAGCAATTCAGATTTCTTAGGGTGGTAAAAGTGTTCCTCCCTTTTCCCTTCTTTTTCTTTTGCAATTTACTCCCTATTGGGATCTTCTTGCTCTTTTCCTTGAGAAACCTTGGTTAGGAATCACCCCTACCTTTTTGGAGACATCAAGATGCTTTAATAGAAAATGTTTTGTTCGTAATGGATCATGAACCTGTGCATCCTACACATTATATTTTCAGTTAGTCAGAATGGTCAACATTCCTCTATTAGTCTT
>JZKD02S2228432.1:378289-390689 GCA_000966675.3 Picea glauca
CAGGAAACCCCTCCAGCATGCAACTTCCTTATAGCATGTCCATCACTATCTGTGTTGGCCTCAACCTTGAGTTAACTTCAATTGTTTACCAAATATTCTATAAGGAATATAAACATGCATCTTTGCCATGCATCCAAATTATGTATCCACACATATTCTGGTTTTGTTACTCAAAACCATGATGTACTTAACCATATGTATAATCATAATCCTATGCTCAACTACCCTAGGTATAATTTTCAGCTCACATACATATTTTCATTCAAATCATTTAACTCATGATTGTTCATAGTCATCCTCATGTGCTTTTCAAAGGCATAATAATTTTCCTCTTATCCTAACAACAGGGCATCCTTGCTCCCTTACTCTTTCATCTATTTATATTAGTATTTCTTGAGGAAATGGAACACATTCCCCTCAATCTTTCATTCAAAACAGAAATTTCATGACTCTTCATAATGGATTCAACCATGCATCCATGGTATTCATTAAACTTTGGCAAGTGAAATTATTGCCTCACATTCCACTCATGAAGGCAGTCATATTATTATTTTAAGAATGTATACACACATATGTAGGTGCATCTCTTGCACCCCTTTTTCATTGATATTTTAGTTTTAATATTAGTGTTATTTAGTGACAAATTACAGTTACTCATATGACTAGTCTCACAGTCATAATTCATACTGATGTTTCCCCTTCTACATGGAAATAACCAACAATGGTCACCTTTTTCCTTTCTACTGTAAAAAACTTTCATTATTCAGAATTCAGATGGGTAGTTATTGTGTCAGTTCACTTCTACCTTTATGAAGGTTGTTCTCAATCTATAGGGTTCCTTTTTACTTGCTTATTGGGTTATTCTAGCAACAATTTTCATTCATTATAGGTCAAGTGATTTGACCTTACCATTTCCATCAATCCTTTGATCGTGAGAGATCATACACATATACAAAGTTTAATCCTTTATTAAAGTAGTAGTTATTAATGCTATGGATCATTTTAATCCATTCACATCCAAGTCTTGCTATTAGTTCCCATTAGTATAATCCTACTCCTGTACAATTGGCTATCACTTCCCAATGAAATGTTAATCTTCTTCCAATCTAGTATGATTCAATCTTGTTGGGTAAAATCCCAACTGACTTTTAATCTGCATGCTTCTACTCAAGGAACTTATGCAAAAAAAATATGTTTGACAGTAATATTCTCAACAGACTCATATTAGCCTTGGTAACCTAATCTTATGGTTGTACAACAACACATACAATTGAAAAGTGAAGTCAACTTCTTTATTCAGAACATTAGCAACATACAGTGCAGATTTCCAAAATATCTATCAACAGTAGCAGGTTTCATTCCTCTCTTTGGCAAGGGTTTAAATAAGCCTCTTAGGAATGGGTAAGATAGGGTGTCTCCCCTTAAATTCCTCCAATGATATTTTTTTTATACGACTCATGCATGAGCCCAAGCAGGCCAAGTGTTGTTTCCATGCTCTGATACCAATTTGTAACACACCTGACCCCTAAATACTCTTTTAATGGATGGGGCATAAAATTTTGTTTTCCCTAAACCATGTCACATCCTCTTTCTAGGATCTCCATAACATTCTTCTCGTTCAGAGCTTTCCATCCACTGTCTTCACGCTCCAAACTGAGCTCAGGATTGGAAGAAATGCCCTTCCACCATTCTTCGGACACTTATTAGTCAAGGGCCACATGGGTGCATATCATACATATCATCCAGAATTTCCCGAAGTCTTAGAGCTCCAAACACTCTTGTATCTATAGTGGAGATCCATCCACCATTAATTCCGACGACGGATATTCCTCTTCGTTAAGGCATACGCCTAAGGATAGTTCGACGTTCGGTGCCTCGACTTTGAGCACCCCTTTTCTATCTACGCACGAAACCTCTTGGAGTCTTGAACTCCCGAATTCTTGTGGATCCGGCCTTTGGGCCCTTCGGTCTCTCTACAACACTACACCCTAAATCTTTCGGAGATCCTATCTCCCAAACTTTTGAAACACTGCCACATAACTCCGACCCTTTTAACTTATCCTCGACACCACACTCCAAACCTCTGGAGTCCTGAAGTCCTAGACTCTCGAAGGACCCACTCTCTCACTTGGAGTCATACTGAATACAAGGGAAAATACAGGTGGGTCCCTCATGCTCCTCCCGCTAGATGGACAAAGCAGTGAGTTTCAGGTGTGATATGCGAATGAGGTAGTGATGACAGGCGGGCCCTTTAGAGGGTGACACATGTCACATGTTAATGGACACATAGGGTTTGCAATACACACAATTCTAATCGACACATGGCTCATCAAACGTGGGTCCACATCACCCTGGATGATGTCATCACACCACGTCACCTTGGACTGACAACCTTCCAAACTCTCCAATCTTGTGGTCAAGATGCGTCCACATAGGCCTCAAGATCTATGGCCTTCGTCGCTTCACAACTTTGGCGTTCATGGGTTTCATGGTGTAATACTCCCCTTACTCCTTTAGTAGGTCAAATTCGAATTGACCGTGGATTAGATCCGACGGTCACGAGTGGTCCTGAAGCTCCTCTAGATCGATGGCTCTCATTAATTTGTGACTCCGACATTCAAATATTTTGACGCTACATCAACTCCATTCTCCCGAAGTGAGACTTCGTCGAAGTACCATACATGAAACCCTCCACTGGTTGATTGGATGGTCAATAAGGGTCCCAATCGGACTCCCTAGATCAACGAATCACAATGTTTCATGACTTCTAAATTCGAGGGTTTTGGGGTTAGGAAGTTGTGACATTCTGGAGTTCTGAACTCCTGGAGCTCCAAAGCTAATAAGAGCTTAGCACCATTCGGGCTAGCGCAAGTTTCCCAAACCCTGGTCATATGGACCCTCTGATGAATCTCAGGTTGTAAGCTCTACTCTTAGCCGATATTTGGTTAAGGCCATGGGCACGAGCCTATGGTCTCTTAGGCTACTAGTTTGAAGGAATCGCCCTCCAATTTTGCATAAATTTAAGTACTAACCTAGGGCAGGGTATCTTCGAATTAGCCAAGAGGCCCAAATTATTACCTTACACTCATTTTCATACAATGACTTACATAAGAAAAATTATTGGCATTCTCATTATAAATTAAACGTTGAAAATCTTAGTCACCTACACAAAAATTCAGTCATGCATTTAAATTCAATCACACAGGGTTCAAGAAATACTTATCTATTACATGTTGCAGCTAGCTAACTGAATGTGGGTGTCTACCTTTCTACCTAACCATAGGCTCAAAGTGATTCACTCTTATAACTCTAGCCACCCCCGTGCCAAGCCATGATATCACTGGGAAATCTATGTCATTTCTCAGAGACGATCTCTCTATCACAACATCCATGTAAGGTTTATCAGATGCTTCCTCAACATCAAGCTCACGACCTTCCTATTTTATTCTGCATATCTAAGTCGCACGTTCCCCTCTGTGCATGCTCTCTTGTCTGGTGTCTCTCATGCTCTATGCAAATCCCCCCATGCACGTCGCCCCTAAATTGTCTGTGCGTGTATAATTTTCTACCTCCTTTCCCGGGATGGTTCTTGATTTATCATGTTCCTTCTTTCAGAAGGAAACTCAAATCAGCCTCGGTTTGTAGGACTCTATGGTACTTTAGGCTGATAGCCTCATGTCTCCTCAAACAGAACATGCTTCCATTCATGGGGGTGGTTGATTATTCAACCACTAGTCCTTCCTTCATTAATTAATTCCTCTCCTTAGGATCCGGAAGGGGTTTATTATTCCCAACAAGGGAAAATTTTGGGTCATTTGTCATAATGAATCCTCTCTTATAGTTTTCCCATTCTTTCCCCTAGTGATATCATGGCCAATACTTCAAGGCTTCACCCCCACATTCAGTTATTGGAAATTCAAACAATAATACACTTACATTGTTCCCATTCCATAACATGGTGATCCTGATAAATGATTAATTACAAGCTAGGGGAAACAAGGGTGTTACGCTACCCTTTTTTTCAGCCTTAATAAATAATATGTGAAATGTATGCTCATATAAACCCTAGAGTTTGGATCAAAAGGAATCCATTCTCTAATTATCATGTTTGTAAATTCCTCCTCTAACCAAATTGGATTAAAATTGAAAGGTGTTGACAGTTTGACTTCAACTTTGGAAATTTCCAGATAGACTGGGTTGTGATTAGATCCTCCTTCTTTACACACCCAAATTCGATACCTCCCCATACTATTTATAAGTTGCTCAACAACCACAAAATGATACACATGCTTGGACACCCTTGCTACACCCGATCTCCTATTTTTTCACATTGGCTTTAGTTTGATCGGATCCACATCTATCAATTTTGCATTTGTTATATGATGCAAAAATTAATCCAACTAACTGTCTACTTGAGACAATGCTTCCCAAACCTCCTCTTTTCGCAAAGTAAAATTCAAATCCCCCCTATTACTAAGTTTCCCTCCTTTAACATAGAAGACAAGAAAACACAATCATAGAACCCTCTTCCCCTGTCATATGACCCATACAAGTTCAACACGATTATCTGAGCATCCAAGATTTCACACTTGAATTCTATGCACAACCTTTAATGCACATAGAGAAAATTTATCAGAGACAAGTATTGTTTCCACCCTACCAAAAATCCTCCAAAAAGACCGCAAGCATCCACCCATAGGGTTGTTTCCTGAACCAACAAAATATCTGGTTTCTCCCTCTCAACTAACCTATGAAGGGTGAGTCTTTTATTAGGGTTTCCAAAACCCATTATGTTTAATGATAACACGTTCATAATGGATTCCTAACATTGGGATGACCATCTCTAAGATCCCAAGTTAAGGTTTTTAGTTTCCATTTTAACACCTCCACCACAACCTTATTCTACACATGAAACATATGAGATTTTATGCCTACTACCAACTTACTCACGATCCTCCTAGGGTCCAGAATTAAATCCCCAAAGACAATTTCATCCCCTACTATCAGTCGTTTCAACCTTAACTGGTATGAATTCCAGGAAGTTTCCCCACCCAAGGAAGAAGAAAGGGAGCCCAAAAGTGAATGAGTCCCTTCCCCTTGACTAGATTGTACATGCAACATAAATTTCGACACCTCACCCCCTAATACCTAACTCAACACATTATTTTGACAACCACTGCTTGGAACGTTCCACACCACAATTGTGTTTAAACCCATAACAATCCCCCCTTTTCTTTCTTCGTATTTTAATGGAAATCCTCCTTGATCCAGAAAAGATGTGGATGGTAATTCGACGTTATGTGACTTACCCAAACATTTGAACACTTGAGATAAAATATCTTGCGGTCCTATGCCCTCAAGTGTTGGGAATTTCTCTACTAATACCCCATTCACATGAGATGGAAAAGGCCCTGTAATTCCTTCCAACAATGAATTCTCCTCTTCCATCTCATTCCTCGGACTTCCTTTGAACAACAAAAAACTTAGAGAAACCATAACTATGTCCTCTTTCAATGATAAATCCACAATCACCTCCTTTCCATACTTGTACCCAGAACCAAAAGCTCCCCCAAAACCCTTTGGATCCTCCCCTTGACTTAAGAAAGGAGAATCACCCTTCTGGACCTGAGACTTTCTTCCCTTAGACTTTTTCGACTCTGACATCACATCAAGTGGCCGCCCTATTGGGATTGTTACCTTGCTCTTTCTCATACCATATTTTCCTTTCTCTTGCACTTTTCTGGAAGTAAAATTTCCTTATGGAACCCTTGGGATAGTCCCAAAATCACTTAGTCCAACACTTGAAGATGATGCCACCAACCTTTCTCTCCTTTTTCAAATATTCTGCACAAATGACCTTGAACAATCCTCGACCACCTGCCCAATCGCATGATATCTTACACACTTGAAAGGGATGTTTCCATATTCCAGAATCTGAGTGTATTCCTAGTCACCTACTTCCACATTAATACTCTCCATCAAACCCTCCAATAAATATATGTTTGCTAGAATCTTAGTAACATATCAATATGATGAATACTTGTAGGATAGATCCACCATTAGGGTTTTCCTAAATAATTTCCAAGGTCCCAAAGGAACTTGCCATTCCAGAGTTCCAAAGGCATACTCAAGAGCTTAACCCATATAGGATAATTCCTCATCACTTCTCGACAAGGACCGAAACAAGGGTGCTAGAATTTTAGGTTTAAAAAGAAACTCCCCCAAAACCATCTATTCCCAAATATTTTTACCGCATCTTCCTTCATTTTAAAAATAAAATAGAGACACCCCCTGGTCAGAATATTATAAATAGGGAAATTACCTAACAATCGATCCCATGAGTGCATCACCCAATTTTGAATAGAGGAGTCTGACAGGGATACTCCAAATAATTGACCTACCAAATATTTTCCCACCAACTCGATGTTCTGTTCAACCCTTGGGTCCTTGCCCACTGTCATTTTTATTTTTCCTTCCTTACGTTGTATCGTTTACTTGTGCTTCTTTGCTTGTTGCACCCTATCCTTCGTCTCAACCCTTCATCCCCCACCTCTCTCGCCCTAGCCAATTCCACCAAATCCAAAGAACCACCAACAAGCCTCTATTGACAAAGGGATCTACAGGCCTACCCTGATGACCAAAGCACAATTTTTCTGCAACAAAAACTCTTGAACTTTATGAACTAGACACCGTAAAACCAATGCACCTTGAAGAAGAGAGCCCATTAAGATTTTTTGATCTGTAAAATTCCATGGATATTCCACTGGACAGTTCGTCACAATATATCCAATAAAATACTGAAATATTTACTGTGAAGATTAAATTCTTTTACATCTCAAATTCTTTAATCACTGTTTTTTTTTCTTAAAATGTATGAAATAGTTGAAATACAAAAAATATAGAACATAAATAAATACTCACACACCATCCACAAATAAACACAAGATATAACATGGGAAATCCAATATGGGAGAAAGCCCAACTAAAAGGTGAGGTTGCTCTGCTCTCTTTTCTTCAAATGCAAGTACAAAGAAAGAGACACTCTCTGTGGAGTTGCCTTTGACACTGTGGCCTATATGATCGCTACAAAATCTCTCCTCATCTGTTATGCGCCCAAAATACCACTCCTAGGTGCTCTCCTCAACTATGGAACAAATACAATGCTAAATAATGGAACCCTCTCTCCTCCTAGCAGCCTGGTATTTAACATTGCCTGATAGCCATGTAGGGGTAAGGTTTTGACTTCCTCAACCCTCAATTGTAATAAGGTTTTGGACCTTCTAGAATCTTCTTGAAATTCCATACGTGGCTAGCCTCATATGTGTGAGTAATGGGGGATGACGTGGCATCCACTCGTACCATGGTGGTCAACACGATAGGTCAACTTGTGGGAGGCATAACTTTTGAATACAAGCTCCAATTGACGTGATTTTTGCACTACTGGAAAGGTCTCAATGTGTAGAATAGCGTCAAGTGTTTCTAGCACAAGCTAGGAAATTTTTGACCCCCAAAAATGTGGTTTGATGTCTCAAATGGATCTAGAAGGTTTTGAACCCCCATTAAAATGACCCTACAAGCCGATTCCTCAATTTTTTTTCACTCTGAAAGAATCATGATAGATGAAAAATAATATGATGATCCAATCCGAATCAGTTTCAATCTCTGGAGTAAAGGCCAAATATAAAACGTACACTACTTTGTGATCCTCACCATTAATATTCATTTGCATTAATCTTCATTTGATTTGGAAGCAATTCCACTGACCTGGGGTCCTTAAAACCAATGATTCACTCTTCCACCTCATCGCCCGCTAGATCACACTTGAGTGCATTGAAACCACAATCTGTCATTTCATCCTACAACTTTTCAGACCTCAGTCCCATCAGGGGACTTCCTGCCACGTCTCCAGAATCTGGATCGTTCCTTGTTCTCGTTGGATTTTTAGCCCCGTCCACATAAACCTTCACGAGCGAAAAGGACTGTGAGAACACAAACGTGTCCTCTAGATCCAAAGGATCTTGACCATAGTCCACTAGCTTGTCAACACACTTGAAGCAATCCATGGATTTTAACAGCCCTAGGGTTTATGGTGTAACCCTTAGCCCTAGGGTTTCCTCATACCACATTCTCCCCAACCATGAAAGTGCTCCATTCCTCTAATTTAATACTATATGGTGATTCATGGTATTAAAAGGCTGAGGCTTTTGCGTCCAACTTCCCCATAATCAACGTAACCATAGGTTAAACTAAGATGGCAACGAACGATGAGTTTGTTAGAGTCTACCATATATGGGTTAACTCTCAACGTGAAAATACTTTTAAACATTAGGGTTAGGCTTGACAGTTCTTCGCGTAAATTCTTGTGGCAATACGTGCGTCGCGTGGCTTCATATAATATTCTTGGACGAGAAAGAACTTTTTCAACGTCCTTACGTGGAGAAACGGCGTCCTCGGCACACACAAAACAATACTAGCCATATTCTATTCTGAAAGAGGAGTCCTAACCATACTCTGAAAGAGGAGTCCGGGTGGGACTGCGGGATCCTTGCATAAAAATAAAGATCAGATCGTATCAGAAGCTTCCTCATCAAGTCACTCACCGGTGTAAATATAGCAGGTCATCAAAATATCATTTCAGAAAAAGAATATGGCCCTGCAGGGAATAACGAGCTATGATCAGGGGCGGCAGACACATAAGAAGTTTTCGAGCATTCATCGGAGGCGTGGGAGTCTGGATGGAGATCAACTCGGGCATCATCATTTTGTTGGAGTTAAAGGCCCAATTCAGGAATTATCTGCAAAAAACGATGAGAGAATCAGGTGGAATCATAATTCGAATTATAAAGAGGAGCAGCAGAAGCCGGAATATGTTTGGGATTGCGAGAGTAAGCTGTATGATTCCTTTGAGTTGTATTCCTTTTCTCGGCAACTAAATCGAGCCATAGCCGCAGCATCCACGTCGTCCTCTGTCATCAACAGTCATCAGTTAGTCGGTGGAGTCCGGAGTTGGTCGATGCCACACTGCGTCTCCACTAAAAGCACCACCATCAGTACCGAATGGCAATGCTCCCCAGTTAATGTGGAAATCAACCTCCAGGAGGAGAAATTAAGGTCCCAGATTGTTGCAGGGAATACTGATCAAATTACCATTCACGATCGACACCAAACCGTTGCACAGAACGTGGTTGAGCGCCAACTGGACACGCGACAGACTCGAAAGACGCATGAGAAAAGAATGGGATTTCTCCGCTCTGTACAAAGGCTGTTTACGAGACTAATTCACAATAAGGCCGGAAGCTGCAAGCCTAAAAATACGATGGAAACTGAAGCAGTTGATGGGTATTGTTATAAGTCAGTATATCCAGAGCAACAAGATGAGAAATATAATCGGCATTCTCGGGGCTTATCAATTCATAGATCTGAATTTGTTCCCAAGGTTAGAAGGACTGTCTCTGAACGAATAACCGCTGAGGGTTTATGAAGTCTCATGCACAGAGAGACATTTTATATTAATTAAGGTCAGAATGTATATCCAGAAAGTTAAGTTCAAGTTTTATATTAATTAATATCCATGGCATATAGTTTCATTTCATGCTGAATTACTACTTTCAGTGCAATTAGTACGACCGAATGAATTGCGCTTACGCTAATTGTTTTAAGTAATTGAATATATTATTATTTGTGAAAACGAAGTCATGTACATATTAATTTCTGCGCGTCTTCTCATCCCATACGTTTCTTCATCTCGAAGGCATTCCATTCACTTCTTAAACATAGACCGTGCATGCAAGTAAACGATCATGCCCAAGATATACAGAATTTAAATAGAAGAGCGTGATTTTATTATAATCCTTCTAATAGCTGGATTTAACAGAGGAATCTCAAGCTTTCCATGTTGTGAGCACGTTAAATATTGAAAACCTTAAATGTAATAATAATAGTTTAGCTATTAGTCATACACGAGTTTCCACGTCGTGCCTCTGTCAATCCCAATTAACCAGCTCGCAGTGGGAACTGATTATGGCAGTGCGGATTCCACGGGAGATAGGGAGGAAATCGTTGGGAAGATAGTCACGAACTCACCATCTTCATAAATTCCAGCAAGTCATTTAATGAATCTGTTACTGCGCATTAACTGCATAATAAAAACTCCATCTATACCGGTCCCCCGTACCCGGTAATCTATTGCGATCAGGGATCTAGTCTCATTTAATTTTTTATTTTTTTATATATAGTTTGAGTTTTTTTTATGTACAGTTTGAGTTTGAGTGAGTTTAATGGTTAAGAATATGTATTTTCTTTTTTAAGAGATCACTGGTTCAAATTCAGAAGGAGGTAGGGTATGTATACCTTCGTAGACTCTACCAATCAAATTGCTGGGCGTTCAAACTCTAACACACACACATATATATATAATAATAATTTCTTAAACACGTATCAAATAATCAACTAACTAATTAGTGATAATAATAAAAATGTAAGTTTAGATTTATTTTTTAAGTCTTTCATACCTCTTACACCAATAAGAATATATAATTGATTAAAATTTATTTAGACGAGGTCAAGGTTTAAGTTTAAATTTGATTTGTTATTACTACAAACCCTATAAACCCTAAGTTAATATCAACAACCCACAGGTCACTATAATTTTTAGACTAATATTAATAATATGTAAACTAACTAATAATAAACTTTACCAAAAATATATATTAAAATATTATAAAAAAAAGTTTCCACTCAATTTTATAGAACCATTCACTCATCACTTTGGATCAACCCAACAACCTACAAGTCACTATAATTTTTAGACTTATAGAACCATTCACTCATCACTTTGGATCAACCCAGCAACCCACAAGTCACTATAATTTTTAGACTAATATCAATAATATGTAAACTAATTAACAATAAACTTAACCAAAAATATATATTGAAATATNAATAAAAAAAAAAAAAAAAAAAATCCACTCAATTCTAGAGAACTATTCACTCATCACTTTGAATCAACCCAACAACCCACTAGTCACTATAATTTTTAGACTAATATCAATAATATGTAAACTAACTAACAATAAACTTAACCAAAAATATATATTGAAATATCATTAAAAAAAAGTTTCCACTCAATTCTAGAGAACTATTCACTCATCACTTTGGATCAACCCTTCTTTTTTTTCCAAGCTTGTTAATGATTTTATTTATTTAGTTCCTAAATTATCAAAGACAATCTTTTCATTAAGCATTTATTTGAATTTTTTTGTTTTATAAAGTGAATACAAGATTTAGTTATGTTTTAGATTGCATAGTACATGTTGATGATTCACATGTTTGGGGTTGCGTAGACTAGAAAATATTTAGTACATGTTTAGTAAGATAGATGTTGTTATGCACAACATAGCTTAGTGGATAAAAGTTGGAATTCTTGAAGCTTTTTGTACTAACTATGTGTAGCCATAAACTTGGAACTCTTCTAGAAGCTTTTCGTACTAACGATGTATAGCCATAAACTTGGAACTCTTCTAGAAGCTTTTCGTACTAGCGATGTATAGCCATAAACTTGGAATTCTTCTAGAAGTTTTTTTACTAACGATGTATAGTCATAAACAAGCATGAAGCTTATTGTACTAACGATTTATAGCCATAAACAAACATTCAATGCCCTTGTACAATCTGAGTTTTCATATGGATGGCAAATTAAGAGTTAGTTATGTAGTCCTAGGGGGATTGATAGAGATGTAAAAATGTGATGGCATGATGTATATGGAGATATAATGTATATATTGATAATACATATTGTTTTATAAGTTAAAAGTGATGGCATATGTATATGGAGATATAATGTATATATTGATAATACCTATTGTTTTATAATTTATAAATTGAGTTAATATGACAGGTAGTTGTTTTGTGCATGAGTTATATTATAATAAATGGTTCTTTCCATGATAAGTTTGTGTGCTATTTTCATGTTTGTGTTTATCTCTTATGGTTTAATATATTAGAATTTAATATTTCTTATTTATGTTTTAATAAATTGTGTTTTTTTATGCTAAGTTTGTGGGTTATTTTTATATTTGTGTTTAATTTTTTTTGGAAAATGGTTTAATAAAATAGAATATTTCTTATTTATATTTACAAAGAATTTATGGAATCTATGGGACCATATGGAAAATTATAAAACATTTATATTCACACCTTTGGTGTTATTTATATCCAAGATGTCCCATCTTGCAATATATTTATTTTTGGTGATGTTTTATAATATCTTTACTAATACTATTTATTTATTTTGTTAGTAAATTCAACAAGTTATGTAACCTACTCAAATTTTCATGTCAAATTGAGTATTCATTTTTTGCTTGTTCATACATAAGACAATGTAACATTGTATGCACCTCAT
>JZKD02S2228432.1:390699-407139 GCA_000966675.3 Picea glauca
CGAGCTCAATATCCTAGCGGCTATGCTTCCTTCCAGCCTTTTGACTGAATGAAGGAGGTGTGGACCCATAACCTGTTAGAATATGAAATATTGTGCTTGTTTTACCATTGACAATACCCTTGTCACCCAACCATAGGCCAAAGCCACCCTCCGAGCACCTTAACCTTGACAGAGATGAATACTGGTAGCAATCAATAGCCAAGCAAGGCTAATGCACCAGGAAAGAAAAGTAACCAAAGTTGATCAGATAGTCCCAGCCAGAAACTGGCACAACACTCTTCCCCAGAAACTTGTGCAAAAAACTGCCAACTACAGTGCACACAATTGGCTCTCTACAATTCTGAGAATGTGTATAATGAGAAACTGGCGCCATGTATTTACAGTAATCTGGCAAGCTTACTGGGGCCGACTTCTCCTTCTGGGTACTAATTAATTCATATTAAATATATTTCTGTAGTCAACATTTCGTCTAGGGTTTCCTTTACTTCTTTGCTTCCTTCTGAAATATTCTAATCTCGTCATAGGTCACAATAGAGGTTCATACCTCCCGAAGCTACCATAATATTAACAAAATCAAGGATTAAAATTGAAAGAAGGGGCAGACTTGAATTATATTTATAACTCTGGTATGCTACCCTTATCATTGGCTAATATGTCTTGAAGATGAATCCAGGTAAAGGATTTGAAACGTTGATACAAATGAATTTCACTGTGGACAATCCAATTTTTTTTTATGAAAACTCACACCACATGAACCTAAAAACAATGATTACCACCCTGTATGGAGGAGAAATCTGGAATGACATCCGTTGATTGAAAAATCAAGGATTAAAATCGAAAGAAGGGTTGAATAATTAAATTATATTTATAACTCTGGTATGGTACCCTTATCATTGATTAATTTTTTCTGAAGATGAATCCAGGTAAAGGATTCAAAACGTCGATACAAATGAATTTCACTATGGACAATCCGAAAAACAATTCTGAAAACTCACACCACAAGAACCTAAAAACAATGACTAATGATTCACTAGGAAATTAATATTTTTCAATTCCTCATTTTAGTTCAACATGTTATGGTACCAATCCTTATCTTGAGTTGTGATCGTATCTTGGTGTGGTAACCTACTCATGCCCTTATGCCTTATTTTGGTTATATATTTCATAGATCTTCTAATGGTAACATACATGATCATGCTAACATCATAGCATAAGGGATTTTCATTTTAAATCATAGCTCCTCTAATAAGAACTATTACTAAATTATCTCAATAAATTTCATCCAATATTCTTTGGAGAGGATAGGACACCAATTTGGACAACCATTCAGAACTACTATACCAATGTTTTGAAGATCAACTTCTCAATTTCAAACTCCAAAATTAAATTTCACTATATTTATTTTTCATATCACAAAGGGCCTTCATGCCTCTTATTACACATTTCTCTAGAGAATATTTCCAATTATAATTTAAATCAATTCAAAGCCCATGAACTTGTAAGAAGGAACCACCTCCAAATTTTCACCATTAAATGTGATGGTTATATCCCTACCCTAAGTACCTAATACCATTAATTTTGTTTTGTTTACATTAATGTTCATTTAATAATAGTTGCAAGATTTATTTAAGGCAATGGTATGTCTTTGGAGACTATCATTGTTTCTTGCAAATAACATAACATAATTTTCATAAGTCAACAATAATACCGTGTAACCAATTATGTGTATCTCTCCTTGCCTATCATTTTTTACCCAGTCATCTAATTAATCTATAAATAATCCAAATAATGTTGGAGAAGAGACATCCCCATTTAACCATGATATTTCTATTGATTTTGACTTTCTTTCTTCCACTTTTATAATTTATGGGTACCACTAATTCTAAAATAACCTTTTCATATAAGTGGAAAGTTGCTTCTCTCCACCCAAATATAATTCATATTTTCTCCATTCTTTTCCAAATTTTTATTTTAGGGTTTGCATCTAAGGCTTTAGAAAAATCAACAGAGAAAATATAAACACTATTACCTTTCCCTCACACTTTCACATAATTAAACAATTATCATTGATAGCAGGTGAACTAGTTACCAAGGAAAAATTGGACATGCTTTTCCAACTTCTTCTCTTTTCATATTCCAAACAATGAAGATAGTGATCCAAAAGTTTGAAGAGAATCAATATGAGGTGTACTAGGCATATCACTAGATAAGGCAATAGAAAGCAGAGTGAGCTAATTGGTGGGAGTTTAAGGGCCATGAGAAGAGGTTTTAGCTCCAAAATATGGGGCACTAGCTTTCAAAGATTGATTAATAATATGCAACTTAGGATCACTTACAACCTTTTCCCCTTATTCATTTATCTTGGGTTTATTTACATTAGATTCTTCCTCACATTTTTCTTGTCCCTTCTTTCTCTTTTTGTGCCCCTTTTTATCTTTATCTTTGTATTATTTTCCTTCATCATCAGGGGGTCCACCTTTGTCTCAAAAAAAAAATATCAAACCTTGTTGCCTCGATTGAGATATATGGTGTTGTTGTGTTAAAGAGGTTTGTTTTGTTACTACTCTCCTAATGTACTTGATTCTTCTATATCCACGAGATCAAATGTTGTAACACCTTTTCCTAATTGAATCTTCTATATCCATGGGATCAATTGTTGTAACACCTTTATCTAATTGATTCATAAGGTAATCAAACCATTCCTTCTATTATTGGGAGGGATAAAAGGTAGACTACAGATCTATCTTATCTATGGTCAGGATTCTAAAGTTGCAGACTCCTAAACCTAAATCCTTAGGCCTTTTCTCTATTTTAGGAATCCTCTATAGGCCTTATTCAAATTAACCACTCCTCCCTTCCATTTGTACCCTATAACTTCCATCATCCTATAGGATTTTTCATAAGTTAAGTTTTTTACATTTTCATCTACTTTCTCCATAGTGGGCACCAAAGTTTCTTAGGGATGTGATTGACTTCTTCATGAGGATAAAATAGGGACCCCGCAAACTCTTCTTTATCTTCATCATCCCCATGATGCTCATCATAAAGTATACATAATTCTTCATCTTCAAGAAAAGTGCTATATTTTTCCTTCTCCTACTTTAGGTAGCCTCTCATTACCCACCATGAACCTTATTTATGTCAATCAAAATTGTCTTCCAAAAATTCAACCCTTATATCATGTGGTAGGGAAATAAATTTAGCATCATAATTGATAGTCCTTTGTTCTTCCTATAAAAAGTGAAATAAGGAGGAACATGTGGTTCTTTTACCACTGGATCTAGAAATGCTAGTAACATGGCTTCCTTCAAGTATTCCCCACTACTCAGCATAAGTACCTGCACTTCCTCCCATGATTCTATGTTTTCCAAGTTTCCGACATCCAACATAATATCATGGTATTTAAGCCAAACATTTTTATTTACCCTAGCCTTTGGGATGACAAAGTGGGGATCATATTTCAATTGTGTATCAAGAGGTAAATTAGAGGAGGACAAGATCTTGGTGATTTCATTGCAACCCATAGGATGAATAAATGCATATCCACCCAAAGAGATAGGATACGTCGCATGCCATTTCTTCTTAGTGATATGTAAATGGTACACTTATTGCCTGCTCATCTCACCAAAATGGATACCAAAATGTAGAAGTAATTTGTAAATCTCTACTTGCTATTTCACTGTACATAAATCATGTTTAAGTTGCAAACTGTAGTCAAAATGAAAAAAAAATATAGTTCTAAAGGATTCAATCATACACATAGTAATATCATAGAGTTTTACCCTAGAAACCCAATCTCGGGAAAAACAACAAATAATGTTTTTTTGGTTCTTTTAGCAACAAGAGGAAATTACACGCAATATACTACAATAGTTTCACTTTCTCAATGAGAGATTATATAGTGTTCTTACTATTTATTTGCAATGTATATTTACAAGCTGTAATACACCATTGCAATGCTATTGATGAGGTATTGCTAAGTCTTACTCATCCTGTCAATCTTCTACAATAACTCTTATTGAATCTAGTTTCTTCCTCTTGTCTACAAAAAATATACTCAATGCCAACAACATGATTCATTCCCTTTGCTATGGACAATGATATTTTACTTTCATCCATTCGGTCTTGGAACATGCTGCCACAATCAATATATTTCTATCTTAAAAGTTAAAGTCATTCTTAGATTATCTTTAACTATCTTCTACAAAAAAGGTTTCAACAACTTTATCCTCCTTCATCCTCTTTAATAAAACCCTCCATATGAAGGTTGGGGGACATGGGTGCCCTTGGGTCTACCATGCTTCACTATATGAAAAACTAACTCCTTCAACCATGGATGACAATCTCTAATCCATTCATTATTTTGGTTATTCCTCTCTATCTACTCAACTTCTTCTTACTCAAAAATTCCCTTGCCATAATGATTCTACACTCCCCAATATTTTTTAATGCTTTTTAGTCCTTGGGTCTTAAACACCATCATTTTCTTTTCCTTGGATATAATGGTCCTTCACCTCCCTTTCCCAATTCCTGTATGCTCCCTTGGGAGGGATGTGAAATGTTTTACCTCCAAGAATTCCAAGGGATTCCCATCTATTTTCCAGCTAATAGTGACATTCCCATCTATTTTCTAGCTAATCAACCCAACCAGGTTTCCACATTTTGTGGGATGAATTGGATGTATCTAATGCTAAAATTTGGTGGACACATGTATATGGTTTTTTTCTTCCTTCTATAAAAATTTCATTGCGAACAAACATCATACGATCTAGTCATAGAAAAAGTACATTTACATCCATTTCACATTTTTAGGGGGTAAACAAATGAATATGAGGATGATTTTTTGTGGACACATTTGGATACATTCCAACTAAACCTAATACATTTTTTTTCTTCATCCAATTTCATATGACCCCCTTATGGAAAAAAATATGTAACCAATTTTTTAACTTGTCCAATTTTGTAGCAACTAGGGTAGTTCAACAACAACTACATTTTGAAGAGTTTATGGACCGTATAAAAAAATATTCAAAAACTTATAGAATCTTGCATTCAGGGTATTTGAAAAGAAAATCCCACACTCCATACCATTCCTTCATCCCTACACCATATTCCCATTCATTTTTGGTGACTTCGTGCTTTTAAAATCAACCCAAGGTTAGGCATGAAAACTGAATCCAAGTACTAGATCTATTTCATATCACATATTCCTATTTGAGGATTTTGAGTCCAAAAAAATCTATGACACCAATGTTCTTATCCAAGTATATTGTACCTAGGAATTGATACCATATGATCAATAAATGGTAGGCATATTGGCCCATCTATCTCACTAACACAAATAATAAAAAGCATAATTAATTTGTAAATATTTGGTTGCTATTTCACTGTGCATAAATTGTTTTTATTTTTTAGACTATAAATAAAATGAAGAAAATATATTGTTTCCAGAATCAATCATACACACAATAGGGAAAAACAACAATGTTAAAGATGTATTTCACCACCTATGATCAGATGCATCTTATTAGCCATTTATATGAGATTGATTACTTTATTCTTCATCTCTGCATGTATTTCTCTTGCATTTATGACATGCATGTGACTTGTATTAAGGAAACTCATGAGCTACCCGTGAATTGTATTAAGGAAACACACATTTGCCTTCATTTTTTTTAAATAATAAATGTGCATTAAATGCAYGCTCCTAAGTGGAAGTCATGAGATCCATACACCTATGCAATGCCTAGATTCTAAACCCAACTATTTTAACCACATTTAATTGATATAAATAAAGGTTTTTGGTTGGGAGAAGGGGYAAGAGACCATTGAGCAAGGATACGCTCGAGTAAATATTAAAGGAGTAGTGTTGGATTTTTATCACTTTCCCTTCTCTAGATCCCTTTGGTTTTGAATATATTCCTATCTTTGAGTTGGGTTCAAACATCTCAAGGTTTTTGTTGGGCACAGGCCCATTTTTTAGGAAAAGCAACACGTATAAGGGGCACGCATGCAGGAAAAGAAGCATGTGCAAGGAAAACGCACATGCAAGAAAATCAACACGTGTAAGGTAGACACACATGCACAAAAAGCAACACATGTAAGGCAAACACGCATGCAATAATACCTATCAATGTTAGGGTTAGGGTTTTGGTAAGAAGATGTAATGGCTGGTAATCCAAAAACATGTATAAGTTGGTACCTAGGAGGTCTAGGTCGAGCTCTATTTTTGGTTGGTAATTGTTACTATGTTGTTCGAAGATAGAATGACAGTAAATCTGATCTTTGTTTTTGTAAGTTGTGGAGTTGAGGAGAGGAAATAGGGTAGATATTGAGGTTTAGATCACAAGCTGAGGAGCCTGGTGTGATATAGTCCACCTCATTGTAGATATTGACCCGCTATTGGAGAGTTGTAATGCGCATGACGTTGTAGTGTTGGAAACACCATAATAAAATAACAGAGCAGCTAAATCTTTGTGGACGTAGCCTAGGAGGGGTGAACCATGGTAGATCATGTGTTATATGATTGAATATTTTGTATTTCCTTTACTGTCAATGATTATATGTTAGAAAAATGGGTGAATGACTAGTTAGATCTGTTATTTTACATTCATGAATAAGAATGATAGGGTATTCAATATAAGATGAATGTTAAAGTAACAAATGAAGATCACAGAGTTTAATCCGAGATCCCCACTCATTCCCAGGCTGCAAGAACTTGAGAGTTGCAATCACGAATAGAACTATCTCGGGTGAGATTGTGCAATGCACTATGTGTACTGCATTTCCTTCTGGTTTACCAGAGGGGCCGATAGTTTTAAAGGGGTTTTGTTGGAAACCATGGTAGAATTGAACCTGGACCAGCCCAAGAAAGGTAACAAGAGAGAGAAGTAAACAACAAATGTAAGGCAAGTGTGCATGCAAGAATACCTAGCCATGATAGGGTTAGGGTTTTGGTAAGAAGATGTAATTGTTGGTAATCCAAAAACATGTATAAGTAGGTACCTAGGAGGTCTAGGTTGAGCTCTCTTTTTGGTTGGTAATTATTACTATGTCGTTTGAAGACAGAATGAATGTAAATATGATCTCTATTTTTGTAATTTGTGGAGATGAGGAGAGGAAATAGGGTATATCTTGAGGGTTATATCACAGGTTGAGGATCCTGGTGTGATCTAGTCCAACTCATTGTAGAGCTCGGCCTGTTGTTGGAGAGTTGTAATGCGTGCGGTGTTGTAGTGTTGGAAACGCCATAATAAAAGAGTAGAGCAGCGAAATATTTGTGGATGTATCCCAGGAAGGGTGAACCATAGTAGATCATGTGTTATGTGATTGAATATTGTGTATTTACTTTACTGTCAATGATTAGATGTTAGAAAAATGCGTGAATGACTAGTTAGACCTGTTATTTTAAATGCATGAATAAGAATGACATGGTATTCAATATAGATGAATGTTAAAGTAACAAATGAAAATCATAGAGATTAATCCCAGATCCCCACTCATTCCCAGGATGCAAGCACTTGAGCGTTGCAACCACCAATAGAACTAGCTTGAGTGAGACTGTGTAGTGCACTCTGTGTACTACACTTCCTTCTAGTTTACCAGAGGGGCCAATAGTTTTAAAGGGGTTTTGTTGGAAACCATGGTAGAAATGAACCTAGTTCAACCCAAGAAAGGTAGCAAGAGAGAGAATTAACCAAAAAATGGTTCCATTTTCGGCTACAACATAATGGGATTGAGTGAATATGATATGCTGAAGAATCGTGAAAAGAATGTCAGATCCGGTGAGGAAACGCTAAAACAATGAGAATATAAAAGGGGATGTTTATATTGTGGAACCCAATGAAGGTGGAGATCAAGATTTGGTTGAAAAAAAATGAGTTGGAATTTTCGCAGAAAGATAACACAAACCCAAAGTTAACACCGCACAAATATTTGGACAAGTACGTATTTAGCGACTTGCATGAAGTATTTTTTTATTTATTTCCCACATGTGTTGCAGGAGTGGATATTAAGTTTGAAATACAACCACCCTACAAATCATTTCAGATAGCTCGAGTGGAATTCTGTGGAGATCACGCAGTTACAACAAGTTGACAATAAATGTACATGCGCAATATATTTCTAGTTAGACAATATTTTTGTAGGATTTATCACAGAATTTGCAGTAGATACTGCAAAGTCTTACAACGCATTAGAGCAATAGTTCCTAAAGGGACCTAGAGGTATGTATATCATATCGTTTTATACTTCCATCAAGATGTTACTGTATAACAAAGGTGTAATGACAATGGCATCAGATAGCTAAACTTCCTTGCGTACATGGGGGAAGGGAGGATAAAGGAATGGAGGAAGAGATGGATAAAGGAAAGGAGGAGGCCTTGGATTTGATTATGATGGAGGAATACCAGATCAAACATATCATGGAAACAGTTGGAAGAATGCGCAATGGAGCACCCTACCAATACAAGATGAAAAATAAGAAGAGATCCATAGTCGCAAGGGAAGGATTGGCAAGTTATGAAGAAGAGGTAGAGGATCTTCAAGCTGTGGAGACGATTGAGGAAATCCTGTGTGTGGCATATTGAAGGAAGAAAAGAGGTCCAAGGGTAGTAACCAAAGGTAGAAATCCTATCCATATCAATGTCAGTGTGGAACCCATAAACCCATGTGCGACCAATACACCAAAAAGAACACCATTGTTTAGACAACTGAATTCCAGTGGAAGAAACGCAGCAGGAAGTACATCTACATGGAGAGAAACAACTAGGGGAGCTATTTCAGGAATCGTTAATCAAGGTAGTGGTTCATCATTCAAGATGGAAGGACATGATCCCACCATCAGGTTACCAGAATTCAAGGGAGAGGCATCGAAGGACCCTGAGAAACACTTGTTCATCTATGAAAATATATGGGAAGCAAAGAATATCACAGGTGAGGATACAAAACTTGCACAGTTAGCTATCACACTAACAGACCGTGCACTGGATTAGTACATGAGCTTAGTTGCAAACAATCCACCGAGAACAACCATAACGATTTTGGATATAAGGAAGTTATTGATAAATGAATTCCATAATCCTAGCTCAGAGGATTAGTACATGAAAGAAATGATAGAGATAAAACATAAACCAAGGTAATCTGTCTGGGAGATTGACCAATGATTCAAATGATTGAAGGGAAATCTAAAGTATGTCATGACGCATATGCAACATAGACATCTATTTGTGAATTCCCTTCTACCACACTTGGAATACCCTTTTAGACAACAAAAGTTTCAAACTCAGGCAGAGGATCTACAGGAATCCTTACAACTAGAAGAGAACCAATATCAGAAGACGGATCTAGAAATAGAGGAGCTGAAAGAGGATTTGAATAATTTAACATTTCAACTGAACCAAAACAAGAGTAAGGAAAAAAAAGAAGTTGTTTGGTGTACCACATGTAGGACAGGAGGACACCACAAGAATGAGTGCCCAACATTCGTGCAATACATGGCCACATGACTTCCAAACCCTTTGTTGACAGGAGGACCATAGTGTGAGATCTGTAAAACATAGGGGAATGATCCATATCATTTTCCAATGATGCATAAATACTAGACAATTCATAAGAGTTCATATTGCAACTTTTGCAAGTCATTGGGCCATGATGACAAAGATTGCAGAACAATGGAGCTGATGAGGGAAAGAACATCATACACCTATAGGGTGCAGGAAGAAATCATGATAGGGAAAGTTGCACCACATTTTAACCAAGTAACAGCCCCATATAACACTACATAGCCATAGTACAATACCGCGCAACCACAGTATAACCCCACGCAATATACTCAAGTACCTCAATACAACACCATGTGAGGAGATCGAGCTGGCTATAGAGATGGAGGACAAGGTAGAGGAGGCTTTGGAAGAGGCAAAGGGCCAATTGTATGCCATAACTGTCAACAACCAGGACACTATGCAAGAGAATTCCCACTTCCACCTGCGACATGTGTGTATTTCCGTGCATCAGATCATGACACGGAAGAATGTTCGACACTATTGGGGAAGATCCAGGAAAAGAGGAATCAGAACAATCAGAATGTTCAATGTATTTCTGCCGAAGCAAGGGATGATGGAAGAAATATCAACATAGTTACTCATGGAGGATATAAGACAGGAGATGACACTGTAAGACAAGATCCAACACAACACCAATAGGTGAAGAAGAATGTGGAACCACAGAAGCAATTTGATGCGCAGAACGAAAAGGAGTTATTCAAGCAAGCCATACAAGAATTCTTGAAGCCATACATTGCATCTACATCAACTGTGAAATGTACTCAAGATATACCAATGTATGAGATGATGTCATTGTTGGATCACACTAATGAAGCACAACCCCTAGGACAAGTAAGTACCATAAAGGATTTTCTGCAATCCTATGTTAAACTACTAAATGATCCATCATCTGTTAAAGTATTAAAAAATGTGTTAGAAATATGTAACGCAGACGTGGAGGGAAAGCTAGAGAATAAAATAGTTAATCACTTGCATACATGGAGGACAAGAATATAGTTCAGACTAAATGCCAACATTGGAGATTTTAACATGGGGGATATTATACTAGATTTAGGCTCTGAAGTAAATGTGTTACTCAAGGAGACATGGAAATGTATGGGAGAGCCCACCTTAGGATATTCACCTGTGTAGCTGAAACTCGCAAATCAACACAGGGTTCTACCAATTGGAAGGCTATAGGGTATGATAGTAGATCTGGATGGAGTGCGCACTAAAGACGATATTGAAGTGATAGAAATAGTGGATGGCACAACACTGTATCCAACATTGCTTGGCTTGGATTGGGCATTTGACAACCAATCCATAATAAATTTGAAGACAATGAAGATGGCATTCGAGTTGGGAGAGTACAAAGTCGTTGCACCACTAGACCCATCAGAAGGAGAAATTTTTGTAGAACCCACTTGCTTAAACCTAGAGGAAATCAATCAGTTATACAAAACCACCGCGCAAGAAGAAGATTATCTAAATCCAACTACAGATGGAGTAATAAGCTGGAGAAGCATCACATCATGCACTTCAGACTTAGATACATGGTTGGAGAATTGGTAGCAAAGATTACATGAAGTATCCACAAGAAGTTGTGCAAGAATAGACCGTGCAGTAAGATGGGTAGGTACAGAGGTAAGAGAACCTCCCAGTTTTCATGGGACGAATGAATTAGAGGAATTCCTAACAAGATACGAAAATGAAGCGTTAGAGAATTAGAGGCTCTTATCCCTAGACATCGTACTCAAGGAAACACCTGCAAGATGGTGGGGTGCGCACAAAGAGACAGTTAAATATTGGTACCAATGTAAGCGAATACTGTACATTAGATTCGACGCAAAAGAGGGAAGCGATGAACTACAGAGATATGATGGGAAGGGGACACCAGCAGAACACTTGGAGAAGTGAAACACACTATGGAGAATGACAAAACTAGAAGAATGGCCTCATCACTTCATTCACACATTGGAAGGAATTCCAGCAAACTGGTATGTAGACCAGGAGTTGCGCAGAGGAACTACAGGATGGACAACATTACAAAATAATTTTACAGTCACTTTCTCATTTGAACATGAGAACCCCAACATTTATTCAGGACTCAAATAAATTAGAGGGGTGATATTTATTAAGGAACCAGAGGATGAACGTATAACAGAGTATCAACAACAAAATAGACAGACAGTGAAAGAACTATTGTTAATCTATCATGTGCAAGAAGAAGCACCAGATGAAGATGACCCATGCAACATTCAAATTACGGAAATGAAGGAGAAAGAGAGGTGGAAGGTCCATGTTTGGAATCAAAATTATTTTCTACGCCAATCAATGTGAATAAATTAAATATTGGGACAAATGATAATCCCAAAATGGTCAGTATTGGAGATTACTAGGATGAACAAACAATAGAAAGAATAATAGAGTTGTTGCACGAGTACAGTGATATTTTCCCAACAACCTTTACAGAGATGAAAGGAATAGAAGGAGAGATAGGAGAGATGAATATACCTCTCAAACTTGAGGCTAGATCAGTTAGACATCGATCGTATATATTGAACCCAATATATAAGCAAAAAGTAAAAGAAGTAATTGACAGAAAGTTGGAAGATGGAATCATAGAACCAGTAGAAGAATCAGAATGGATAATCCCTATGGTTGTCAAGGAGAAGAAGCAAGGAGGCATAAAGATATGTATCAATATGAGGAAGTTGAATGATGCTTTCCTACACGACCCTTTTCCCACTGTTGGTTTCTATTTTTTTATTTTACTGTGTCATTTTATCTATTATGATCCTACCTTACTATCATAGATTGACCTAGGTTAAGATTTAACAATATTCCAACAAAAATACCTCTAAAACTATCGCCCCCCTGGTAAACCAGAAAGAAAACACAACACACAGGGTGTACTATGCAATCTCACCCAAGATAGCTCTATGGGTGGCTGCAATACTCAGGTGTTTGCAGCCTAGGAATGAGTGGAGATATGTGGTTGTACCTCGTGATCTTGATTTATTCAATCTAATATTTGGTTAAAGCAGTCATTTTATTCATGCATGTGAAATATCAKATCTAACTAGTCTCTTCATTCATTCATCTAACATTCAATACTTAACAACATTACAGATGCATACATTCCATCACACAACACAAGTTTTACCATGGTTCACCCCCTCATGGGCTACRTCCACAAATATATGTCTCTCAAGATCTKTATTATGGTTCAGTAATATGTCRCACCRCACATGCTTACAATCTTGGGTTTTACACTCTCCACAGGCTCCCCGATCCCTGCGAGGATGAATAGATCACACTAGGCTCCTCAGCCTGCGATCTAACCCTCGGGATCGAGTCGCTCATTGCTTCTCTAGCTCACCAACTTATGAAATAGTATATTTCTTACAGATATTACAACTTCTAGACTCTTCCTATTCCATTGGTCTCTCTGCCATCCCCCTATGTCCCCTAAGTATTATTTATTTATATTATTGGCTCATCAACCATTACAATACATTGCAAAAACCCTAACCTTAACATCATTAGGTGTTCCTTGCATGCATGTCACACATGCTTCCCTCGCACGTGTTGATTTTTCTTCCAGCTATCCTTTCTTCCCTTCATGCTTCTCTTCCAAAAAATATATGTTTTCCCTGACTGGGTCTTCATCCAATAGGCCCCCAACACTGAATTGTGGCTCGTCCCAAGCCACCTAAGGATTGCGCACTTCTTCAATAGTTCCTACGAGAGTATGAAACTTTTCTATGAGTTCCCTTTCTTGTGTTTGAACATGCACAGTGAAAAATAAAGATGGCACACTCCGACTGTGCATAGATTACAGACAACTCAATAAGACAACCATAAAGAACAAATACCCCTTACCAAGAATCGATGACATGTTTGACCAATTGGGAGGTGCTTCCATCTTCTCTAAGATCGAATTAAGGTCTGGATACCACCAATTCTAGATTAAATATGAAGACATCCACAAAACAACCTTCAGGATGAGGTATGGTCACTATGAATTCGTGGTGGTGCCATTTGGGTTAACCAATTCCCCCGCCACTTTTATGTGCTTGATGAATAATGTAATTAGCAAATTCCTGGACAAATTTGTGTTGGTTTTCATTGATGATATCCTAATCTACTCCAAGAATAGGGAGGATCACGAAGAACATCTTAGACTCGTACTTCAAGTACTAAGAGAGCATCATCTCTACGCTAAGTTTAGAAAGTGTGATTTATTTCAGAAGCAAGTCCATTACTTAGGCCATGTCATTTCTAAGGAAGTGGTGGCAGTGGACCCCGAAAATATTAGATCTATTATGGAATGGCCTACCCCTAAGGATGTATCCAATATTAGGTCCTTCATGGGCCTAGCAGGATACTATAGAATGTTCATAAAAGGGTTTTCCAAGATTGGTTGTCCAATCACTGCCCTTCAGAAAAAGGGGATTAAGTTCATTTGGACATCAAAATAAGAAGAAAGATTTCAGAAACTGAAATACCTCTTGACCCATGCACCCGTGTTGAAGATTGCAGACCTGGATAATGATTTCCTTGTGTGTGCATATGCCTAAAAGGAAGGACTCGGAGGATTCCTTATGCAAGAGGGACGTGTAATTTGCTACGCGTCCTGAAAATTAAATGAGCATGAGATCAATTATGTGACCCATGACCTAAATTTTGTGAGCATGCTTTAAAAATGTGCAGGCACTACCTCCTGGGAAGGAGATTCGTGCTTATGATAGGCCATTGTGGGTTGAGGAACCTATTTGATCAACCAAAACTCAATTCCAGGAAAGCTAGGTGGATGGCTTTCCTTAGTGAGTTTGATTTTGAAATCAGACACATCAAAGGAAAGGAGAATAGGGTGGTTGATGCCCTCAGCAGAAGTATAAAAATGATTCATCTGGCAGTAGTAAGCACCTGTGAAATGGATGTCAGGGAAAGAGTCATAAATGCACAAGAGACAGATGCATTATTTAAGACGGTGACCTCATACCTAATACAAGAGGCTACATGCATAAACTACGAACACTACCAAATGCTTGAAGGAGGGATGTTGACTTACATAAACAGATTGTATATTCCAAATCGTGATGACTTGAAGAGGTTCATAATGGATGAACTGCATAAGAGACCATACACTGGTCACCCAAGATATCATAAGATGATCACGGCCACTAGGAAACAATTCTATTGGCCTGGGTTGAAGAACAACATAGCTAACTATCTAGCTAAGTGCTTAGAATGCGAGCAAGTTAAGGCAGAACACTGGCACCCAGCAGGATTGTTCAACCCCTACCAATCCCAGAATGGAAATGGGAAACCATCTTCATGGATTTCATCACCGGATTACCAAAGTTGACCAAGAAAAATGATGCCCTCATGGTCGTGGTGGACAAACTGAGTAAGTCTGCTCATTTCATCCCTTTCAAGTCAACTTGCAAGAAAATAGATATTTCCAACATCTTCATGAAGGAGATATTCAAACTACATGGCATGCCCAAGGAAATTGTATCTGACAAAGATACCAAATTTACTTCAAACTTTTTGAAATCCCTAATGGTCGGTTTTGAGACTAAATTGTTGTTCAACACAGCCTATCACCCTCAAACTGATGGACAGACAGAAAGAGTCAACCAAATAGTATAAGATGTGTTAAGGATGCATGTAATGCATCATCCTAAGAAGTGGGAAGACTACCTACCATTGGTAGAGTTTGCCTACAACAACGGTTATCAGGAATCCTTGAAGATGAGCCCTTTCGAAGCCCTTTATGGTAGTTAGTGCAAGATTCCAATCAGTTGGAGTAACCCATTGGACAAAATTACAATTATAACCGACATGCTAAAAGAAATGGAACAACAAGTGGTTCAGATAAGACAAAATCTGAAGATTTCCCAGGATAGACAGAAAAGCTACGTCGACAGAAAGAGAACTCCCAAAGAGTTCAAGACCGGAGACCATGTCCATCTCAAAGTTAAACCCAGGAATATTTCCCTGAGAATGTGAGCCTGTGCCAAATTGGCACCTCGGTATTGTGTGCCCTTTGAAGAATTAGATAGAGTGGGACATGTAGCCTATAGGCTAGCACTTCCTCCCACTGTAAAGGCACATAATGTTTTCCATGTTTCATTATTGAAGAAATATGTACATGATGTTAATCATAAAATTGAGTGGTCTATGATCCATATGGAACTGGAGGGAGAGTTCCTGCCAGAACGTCAATGCATACTAGACAGGAAGGAAACCTCACTCAGGAACCGAACCATTGCACAGGTCAAGGTGTAGTGGAAACACTTTGGCCCAGTTGAGGCTATGTGGGAAGTGGAAGATTCCATGATACAAGCATATCCAATTTTGTTTACTTATGTACATACATATCGTGTTGATATCTAGAACATCAAGGACAATGTTCCTTTAAGGGGGAGGGAATTGTAACACCTTGTTTCCCCCAGTCTGTAAATAAAACTATATTGGCCATGGAACTATGGAAAACTCAAAGGTGTGAATGTTTGTTTTGATGGCCCTTTGAATAAAAGGTCGATGAATGTAAATTTTGTTATTTTTAATAGAAAATAGATACGTATTCCATGACTTTTGTGAAGGGGATGTGCTAAGAGAGACCATGATTGCTAATGAAAAGGTGGTGGAGGGAACCCAGAATGGTTGCGTTAACCTCCACTAAACCAGCACCATGCTAGATTTAAATTGCTTAAGATCATAACCACCCTCTGACCAAAAATGAATTCCTGTCAGGTTGGTAGGTGGGAAGACCTCCTCAAGAGTTAATGATGGAATGCGGTAGACTACCCATCTAAAAGGCCTCCAGACTTGACCACGGGTGGGGGAATTTGAGCCACGCACAATCTTGTTGAGGAAGGAATGA
>JZKD02S2228432.1:407241-422112 GCA_000966675.3 Picea glauca
TATTCCTTTATTGGGCGAAGGAGAGTAACCTGTGTGCCTAACTTTTGTTGAGATGGAAGTAAGATATTGAATCTCAACGCATCATGGCCTAAGCTCAAGGGTGGCCAGTGATAAATCCATTGGGAGTGACTGAGCCTATGGTTGGCTAGAAACGAGAACCCTCTCAGCAGTTGTAGTATGCCTTATGGTGTTGATAAGTGTTTTTATGCCTTGTGCTTTGAATTATAAATAATGGATGCATGCTTGTATTTATGTTCCTGTAAATGTCTTTTGTATTGAATGATTGAGTTAAGAGTATGTGTTCATTCCTTGAGAACTTTTACATCTACTTGATTTTCCCCTTATGATCTAGTTTAATCCCTCGAAAGCACTTTCTCCAGGTAATTTCATCACCATCCTAGATTCGAGTGAGTACTTCCCTGAATGCGGAGGTTGAATCCCGTAATGCCTGCGAGACAAAGTTTATTAAGCTCAGGAGAGGTAATGTAGTTATGCACATGATTCCTGCAAGGAAAGAAGAGACCTAGAACCACATAAGTTGTAGACTTGATGAAGGAGTGCAAGAGTTGTGCAGAAGATCCTTCTATGTGCTAAGTCCAGGAGAAAGAGCGTAACACTCTTAAATCCTTCATAATTGACGAAGCTCAATAAGGATAGCGATAAATTCAAGTATCAAAAGGGAGTATCCTTTAGTTTGGAAGTTGAACGGACGAGATCCATTCGAAAGGATCTGAGGTCTATCACAAATGTTAGATTTGAGGTAGGAACGCAGGCGTTAGCGCCTTGAATTCTTCACCCTTCACAGGTTTGACGAATGTTGGTAATCATCGTGAAAGGGATAAATCCTTTGAAGTCTAAAACCCGAAGTCACAATGTGATCTGGGCCATAGATCTAAGAATCTATTAGAACCCACCTCGACCGTCATATCTGTGAGTTTGGAGTTCGTGTGATGGGAGAATCACGTGTTGGTGTGACTAAACTCCTAAAACCTGAAATCATGATTAAATCTAGACCGTAGATCCAAGGATCTATCCAGACCCTCCTTGACCGTTGGATTGGCAAGATCGGAGTCTGAACATCGGAAGAATCGCGCGTTGGTGCAACTAAACTTCCAAAACCTGAAATCGGGATGAAACCTGGACCGTAGATCCAAGGATCTATCAGGACCCTCCTTGTTTGTCGAATTGGCGAGATCGGAGTCCACGCATTGGGAGAATTGCACGTTGGTGTGACTAAACTTTTGAAACCCGAAGTTGCGATGTGATCTGGACTGTTGGATCAAGGAAGGTCGTGGATCGTCGATATGATGTGCAAAGATTGACGCAAGGAGTACATGGGAACTCAATATCCCATAAGAACCAATCTTAGAAGATATAAGCGCTTCTCAGAAGCACATATGAGGTCCAAGAGGCGAACTTGTCTCAAGTTCGTAAGCTCTGGAGGGAAAGCGGAAGTCGAGACCCATATATCAAGGCTCGCAGGAGGTAGATTGAAGGCCAAGGCCTTTGGAACATCTGAAATCTTCCAAGTCAGGGAATAAAGAAAAATCTCAGGAGGTGGAGTGACAGTGCTCATTGGATCGAGCACTGAGAAAGATCTAGGCCATTTAAATTCATGTCTAGACAATTAGAAGAGCATGCAAGAGGAGATCAGATCTAGGCCTTCAGATCTGAGTGCAAGGACCAACAATCATTGGATCCAGGAAAGGATCAAGAGGGTTAAACCCTTCAAAAGTATACAAGAGAGTGGACTTTTCCAACTGTCAAAGTTTTGAAATCATCGGAATCGTCCATCATTGGAACTGACAAGTGGAAGCAGATCTGAGAGTTCAAGAACTTGGACATCGAAAGAACTGGGGGAGAGTAATATAAACTTCGTAAAGGGCGAGGTGTGAGGTGACTCTAAGTCATTGGATTCATAGGACATGTGGCAGAGATCCAAGTACTTTGGAGGAAGAACCTATGAATAAGTCAAGAGGTGAATACCCGAGGAGTCGGGAGCTGCAACAATCCTAGGCATCCATCGGGATAGGACACGTGGTGGTAGATTAGTGTTTCGTTGACTCACAAATTGGGAAATTCAAAGGCAGAATTGCGAGAACTCACAAGATTCGAATTCATGAGTTGATCTGGACCATAGGATCACAGGAGACCGTGGACCGTTGATCTGACTCTATCAGAAGATCGGGGATCAGAAGAGTTAGGGTGGACTCACATCCAAATACCCGAGATGCAAACTCGTGATTTGATCGCAGTTGTCGATCGAAGGGAGACCGTAGACCGTTGATCTGACTCTATCGAAAGAACATAGATCGAAAGAGTCAGGGTGGAATCACATCCAAATACTCAAGATGTGAACTCACGATTGGATCACAGCTGTCAATCGAAGGGAGACCGTGGACCGTTGATCTGACTCTATCAAAAGATCATGGATCGGAAGAGTCAGGTTCAAATCACATCCAAATACCTGAGACGCGAACTCACAATTTGATCACAGTCGTCGATTAAAAAGAGAGTGTGGACCGTAGATTAGGTCTTGGAGGGAGTTCGCATATCGAACTTCAGAGAGGAAACAAAATGAACACCCCTCGGGAGACGCAAAACTCAAAGTCCTGAAGTGCTCGGTAGTTGGGCCCTAGGTTATTGCCCAACATCTCAATTGAAGGAGACTAGCGGGAGGAGATAGTGCCTAGAGGATTCCCCAATTGGGAAATCAGAAATCGGGAATATCGGGTTTGGCCCATAGCAAAGCACCCAAGGTCTGAGGTCGCAAAGCACCTTTTGGGATAGGCACATGGTCACGGCTAGTGGTCATGTGGAGGAATCTTGCACCTGGTGCTAGTTCACATGGGTGAAGTCTCACAAAGACCCGTGGATTGATTTCTTATATATTCCAATAGGGAACTGAAGAGCTTCTTCAGCTCGAGAATTTTGAAGGTCCATTGACCAGGATTAGAGACCAACCTGGAGGATTTGACTAATTGAGGGAAAAAAATAGTTTAATTATGCCCCATCATGGGTGTGTTACAAATTGGTATCAGAGCATTGTTACAACACTTGGCCTGCTTGGGCTCATGGATGAGTCACTTAAAAACTCTATTTGGAGTAATCTCAAAAGATTGACACTCTACCTTACCTTTTTCTTAAAAAGTATGGTTAGCAATTTTAATGAGGAAAAGAATGAAACTTTCTACTATGTGTATACATTTGAGAATCTAAATTGTGTATTTTTCATAAACTAATAGACTGTTAGCTAACAATAAGTATTTTTTCATCACTCGAGCAGTCAGTAAACCACAATAGAGACGAAGAATCTGATGAACGAACGGCGGAGGAAACCCCTCCAGACCTGGCTGAAACTATAAGGAGCCTCAGGGCTGAATTACAAATTTGCAAGGCTGACAACGAAAAGTTAATAAAAGATCAAGAAAAGAAAACAGAAATTAACACAGTCTTGCTGTAGAGCTTATCCGACATACAAAGACAACTGCAACCAGTCATGTGGACCGATGACATGAGAAGAGAAGTCAAAGTCCACCTGAGATCTGAAAACATGACCACACTAAGAGAAGTACCTCAAAGAAGTCCCAACCTGGAGGCAGGGGACACACATTGGCAGAGTCCTCTGGAAAGGAAGCTGACAACTCTGAAGGATCTTCTAGTATTTGAGCTAGCTCACATTCTCAAAGGAAAGGAAAGAAGCAGAAGGATTCCAAAAATCATGACCCTAAAGAGTTCAAGAAATCCAAACCACCCTCTTTTGATGGAGAGATTAAGAAGGGAGAGGAGGTTGAAGTTTGGCTGCTTGGTTTGAAGAAATACTTCAGAGTCCATGACTACTCTGAAAACTTGAAGGCTTGAATATCCATCTTTAACCTGAATGGGAAGGATTCCATTTGGTGGGAAGACCTTAGGAATGTGAAAGGAAACCATGAGAAGGACTTGTCATGGAAACAGTTTGAGAAATACTTCAGGAAATAGTACATGTCAGAGAAATACATGGATGGGAAGACTAAGGAATTCTATGAACTTGGGGTGGGGCAGCTCACCATAGATGAATTCATCAATAAATTCCTTGAACTATTGAGGTATGTACCCTATATAAAATATGAAAAAGTAAAAATGCAGCGGTTCATTAGTGGGTTACCTCAGACCTACCGGGACAAGATTGAGTTCGACGAACTAAAGACCTTAGAATAAATTATCCAGAAGGTGAGGTATTGTTATGAACAGTTTGGGAGTAAGACAAGACCTCAAGAGGACTGGAAGAAGAGGAGTAGTTCAGGATTCCGGAAGAAGGGGTTTAAACCCTCAAGATTTAAGAACCATGGGAAATATTCTAGAAGGAGCCTTCCTACTAAAAGTGTATATCAGAAAAATTTTCCCTCTCAAAGTGGAAATAAACCTTTTAAGAGAGTCCCAGAAATGACTAATAACCTAAAGAAGGAACCCTTAAAATGTTGGGGTTGTGAAGAAGATCGTCGATTGAGGGACTACCCACACAGACAACATAACAGTAAGAGATTCTACAATATCCAAGAAGCTACCACCATCAACAATGTGGCTAGAAGCATGCCACAAATCTATGCAGCCTTGGATAATAATCAAGCCCACCACCAAGCTTCAGTAGTGGAGCTGGAAGGTATGATCATCGACCATATAGTTTCTATTTTAATTGAAACTAGTTCTAATTTGAGTTATGTGGCCCCTCGGATTGTTGATAACTGTGAACTGCAACCAGTTAAACATTTTAAGTTGTGGTTGGCACGACTAGCCACTAAGACCAAAATAAAAGTGGCAGAGGTCATACCAACTTGTCAATTCATCATGGGTGGATTGCCCACCCAAGTGACCCTTAACATACTTCCCCTAGGATCTTATGATTTGTTGATTGGTATGGATTGGTTGGCTTCTTATTAAACTAAATTGGACTTTTATCATAAAACTTTAAAATGTGTAAATGAAGAAGGGAGGAAAACGACCCTCCAAGGGATTCAGAAGCCTGTCTCAGTTAGAGAAATATCATCCCTTCAAATGAAAAAGTATTGCAAAAAGGGGTGCTCCTTATATGTCATACAGGTACTAGAATCTGTTGAGAATGACAAACCAAACCTAGAGGACCACCCCATATTAAGAGAATACAAGGACATGTTCCCAGAAGAGGTACCAGGTCTACCTCCGAGAAGGGATATCAACTTCTCGATAAAAATTACCCCAGGAGAGGCACCATCATCTAGGACACCATATAGAATGAGCACTCTAGAACTGGTTGAGATAAAGCTATAATTAAAGGAAATGATGGACAAAATCTACATCCAACCCAGTGTATCTCTGTGGGGAGCACCCATATTGTTTGTGAAAAAGAAATATTGCACACTCCAACTGTGCATAGATTACATACAACTCAATAAGACAACCATAAAGAACAAATACCCCTTACCAAGAATTGATGACCTATTCGACCAACTGGGATGTGCTTCCGTCTTCTTGAAGATCGACTTAAGGTCTGGATACCACCAAGTCTGGATTAAAGATGAAGACATCCAAAAAATAGCCTTCGGGGTGAGGTATGGCCACTATGAATTCGTGGTGGTGCCATTTGGGTTAACCAATGCCCCCGCCACTTTTATGTGCTTGATGAATAATGTAGTCAGCAAATTCCTGGACATATTTGTGTTGGTTTTCATTGATGATATCCTAATCTAATCCAAGAACATGGAGGATCATGAAGAACATATTAGACTCGTACTTCAAGTACTAAGAGAGCATCAACTCTACGCTAAGTTTAGCAAGTGCGATTTCTTTCAGAAGCAAGTCCATTACTTAGGCCATGTCATTTCTAAGGAAGGGGTGGCAGTGGACCCTAAAAATATCAGATCTATTATGGAATGGCCTACCCCTAAGTATGTATCTTATATTAGGTCCTTCATGGGCCTAGCAGGATACTATAGAAGGTTCATACAAGGGTTTTCCAAGATTGGTTGTCCAATCACTGCCCTTCAGAAAAAGGGAATTAAATTCATTTGGACATCAAAATGTGAAGAGATATTTCAGTAACTGAAATACCTTCTGACCCATGCACCTGTGTTGAATATTGCAGACCCGAATAATGATTTCCTCGTGTGTACAGATGCCTATAAGGAAGGACTTGGAGGAGTCCTTATGCAAGAGAGACGTGTAATTTTCTACACGTCCCGAAAATTAAATGAGCATGAGATCAATTATGTGACCCATGACCTAGAGTTTGCGGCCATAGTACATGCTTTAAAAATGTGGAGGCACTACCTCCTGGGAAGGAGATTCATGCTTATGACAGACCATTATGGGTTGAGGCACCTATTTGATCAACCAAAAATCAATGTGAGGCAAGCTAGGTTGATGGATCTCCTTAATGAGTTTGATTTAGAAATAAGACACATCAAAGGAAAGGAGAATAGGGTGGTTTATGCCCTCAGCAGAAGTATAAAAATTATTCATCTGGCAGTAGTAAGAACCTGCGAAATGGATGTTAGGGAAAGAGTCAGAAATGCACAAAAGACAGATTCATTCTTTAAGACGGTGACCTCATACCTAAAAAAAGAGCCTACAGGGCTAAAGTACAAAGGCTACCAAATGCTTGAGGGAGTGTTGTTGACTTATAGAAACAGAATGTATATTCCAAACTGGACAACTTGAAGAGGTTCCTAATCGATGAACTAGATAAGAGACCATATACTGGTCACCTAGGATACTAGAAGATGATCACGACCACTAGGAAACAATTCTATTGGTCTGGGTTGAAGAACGACATAGCTAACTATCTAGCTAAGTGCCTATAATTCCAGCAAGTTGAGGTAGAACATCAGCACCCAGCAGGATTGTTACAACCCCTACCAATCCCAGAATGGAAATGGGAAACCATCTCCATGGATTTCATCACCGAATTACCAAAGTTGACCAAGCAAAATGATGCCATCATGGTTGTGGTGGAAAAACTGAGTAAGTATTCTCATTTCATCCCTAACAAGTCAACTTGCAAGGTAATATATATTACCAACATCTTCATGAAGGATAAATTCAAACTGCATGGAATGCCCAAGGAAATTGTATTTGACAAAGATACCAAATTTACTTCAAACTTTTGGAAATCCCTAATGGTTGGTTTTGAGAATAATTTTTTGTTCAACAAAGCCTATCACCCTCAAACTGATGGATAGATAGAAACAGTGAACCAAATAGCAGAAGACATGCTAAGGATGCATGTAATGCATCAGCCTAAGAAGTGGGAAGACTACCTACCATTGATAGAGTTTTCCTACAACAACGGTTATCAGGAATCCTTGAAGATGATCCCTTTCGAAGCCCTCTATGGTTGATAGTAAAAGATTCCAATCAGCTGGAGTAACCAAGTGGATAGAATTTCATTCGGACCCTACATGCTGAAAGAAATGGAACAACAAGTGGTTCAGATAAGACAAAATCTGAAGATTGCCCAGGATAGATAGAAAAGCTACGCCAACAGAAAGAGAAGTCCCAAAGAGTTCAAGACCGGAGACCATGTCTATCTCAGATTTAAACCCAAGAAGAGTTCCCTGAGAATGGGAGCATGTTCCAAATTGGCACCTTAGTATTGTGGGCCCTTTGAAGTCTTAGATAGAGTGGGACCTGTAGCCTATAGGCTAGAACTTCCTCCCACTGTAAAGGCACATAATTTTTTCCATGTTTCATTCTCGAAGAAATATGTACATGATGCTAATCATATAATTTATTGGTCTGTGATTTAGGTGGAACCAGAGGGAGCGTTCTTTCCAGAACCCCAAGGCATACTAGAAAGGAAGGAAACCTCACTCGGGAACCGAACCATTGCACAGGTCAAGGTGCAATGGAAACACTTTGGCCCAGATGAGGCTATGTGGGAAGTGGAATATGCCATGAGATAGGCATATCGAATTTTTTTTACTTTTGTACATACATATCATGTTGATAGCTAGAACATTGAGGACAATGTTCCTTTAAGGGGGGAGGGAATTGTAACACCTTGTTTCCCCCAGTCTGTAAATATAACTATATTGGCCAGGCAACTATGGAAAAATCAAAGGTGTGAATGTTTGTTTTGATGGACCTTTGAATAAAAGGACGATGAATGTAAATTATGTTATTTTTAATAGAAAATAGATATGTATTGCATGAATGATGTGAAGAGGATGTGCTAAGAGAGACCATGATTGATAATGAAAAGGTGGTGGAGGCAACCCGAAATGGTTGCATTAACCTCCACTGAACCAACACCATGCTGGATTTAAATTGCTCAAGATCAGAACCACTCTCTGACCAGAAATGAATTCCCATCAGGTTGGTAGGTGGGAAGGCCTCCTCAAGAGTTAACGAGGGGATGGTGTGGACTACCCATCTGAAAGGATTCCGTACCTGAACACAAGCGGGGTAATTTGATCCACACACAATCTTGTTGAGGAAGGAAAGAAAGGAAGCATGGTGTGGGTAGAAGGGGGTCAGGAAAGTGAATTTTGATCACAGAGAATAGAGACAGAGCCAGTAGCAGGAGAGTAACCTTCATCCTCAGCTATTTCTATATTGGGAGAAGGAGAGTAACCTTCGTCCCTAACTTATGTTGAGTTGGAAGTAAGTGATTGAATCTCAACGCATCATGGCCTAAGCTCAGGGGTGTCCAGTGATAAATCCATTGGGAGTGACTGCGCCTATGGTTGGGTGGAAATGAGCACCCCTCTCAGCAGTCACAGTACTCCTTATGGTGCTGATAAGTGTTTTTATGCCGTGTTGAATTATAAATAATGGATGCATGTTTGTATTTATGCTCCTGTAAATGGATTTTGTATTGAATGATTGAGTTAAGAGTATGCATTCGTTCCTTGAGAACTTTTACATCCACTTGATTTTTCCCTTATGCTCTAGTTTAATCCCTCGAAAGCACTTTCCCTGGGGAATTCCGTCACTGTCCTAGAGTCGAGTGAGTACTTCCCTAAATGTGGAGGTCGAATCTCGTAATCCCTGCGAGACAAAATTTATTAAACTCAGGAGAGGTAGTGTAGTTATGCACAGGCTCCCTGTGAGGTAAGCAAAGACCCAGAACCACATAAGTTGTAGACTTGATGAAGGAGCGCAAGAGTTGTGCAGAAGATCCTTCTATGTGTTAAGTCCAGGATAAATAGCGTAATGCTTTTAAATCCTTCATAACTGACAAAGATCAGGAAGGATAGTGAGAAATTCAAGTATTGAAAGGGAGTATCCTTTTGTTTGGAAGTTGAACGAACGAGATCCATTCGGAAGGATTTGAGGTCTATCATGGTCGTTAGATTTGAGGAAGGAACACATGTGTTAGCGCCTCGACTTCTTCATCCTTCGCAGGTTTGATGAATGTTGGTAATCATCATGAAAGGGACAGATACTTTGAAGTAAGAAACTCGAAGTCGCGATGTGATCTGGGCCATAGATCTAAGGATCTATCGGAACCCACCTCGACCGTCGGATCTATGAGTTCAGAGTTCGCACGATGGGAGAATCGTGCGTTGGTGCGACTAAATTCCCGAAACCCGAAATCACAATGAAATTTGGACCGTAGATCCAAGGATCTATCGAGACCCTCCTTGATCGTCGAATTGGCGAGATCAGAGTCTGCACATCGAGAGAATAACGCGTTGGTGCGACTAAACCTCTGAGACCTGAAATCACGATGAAATCTAGACCGTAGTTCCAAGGATCTATTGTGACCCTCTTGTATGTTGGATTGGCGAGATCGGATTCCACACATCGGGAGAATCGCACGTTGGCATGACTAAACTTTTGAAAACCAAAGTTGTGATGTGATCTGGACCATTGGATCAAGGAAGGTCGTGGACCATCGATCTGATGTGAGGATATTAAGGTAAGGAGTACATGGGAACTCGAGATCCCCTAAGAACAATGCTCAGAAGATATAAGTGCTTCTCAGAAGCGCAGATGGGGTCCAAGAGGAAAAATTGTCTTAATTTTGTAAGCTCCAGAGGGAAATAAGAAGTTGAGACCCATATATCAGGGCTCACATGAGGTATATTGAAGGCTGAGGCCTTCGAAACATCTAAAATATTCCAATTCAAGGAAGAAAGTGAAAGCTCAGAAGGAGGAGAGACAATGGTAATTGGATCGAGCATTGTGAAAGATCTAGGCCGTTGAAATTCACGTCCAGACAATTAGAAGAGGGCGCAAGAGGAGATCATATCTAGGCCTTCATATATGAGTGTGAGGACCAACATTCGTTGGATCCAGGAAAGGTGCACGAGGGTTAAACCCTTCAAAAGTATATAGGAGAGTGGACTTTGACAAGTCCTGAAGTTCTGAAATCATCAAAACCATCCATCGTTAGGATTAACAGGTGGAAGCAGATTCAAGAGTTCGAGAACTCAGACATCGGAAGAACTAGAGGAGAGTAATCTAAACTTCGCAAAGGGCGAGGTGTGATTTGACTCTGAGCCATTGGATTCATAGGACATGTGGCAGAGATCCAAGTACTTCAGAGGAAGAACCTGTGGAGAAGTCAAGAGGCGAATACCTTAGGAGCCAAAGCCACAACAATCCTAACCGACCATCAGGATAGGACACGTGGTAGGAGATCCACATTTCATTGACTCACAAATCGAGAAATTCAAAGGCAAAATCACAAGATCTGAACTCGTGAGTTGATCTGGACCATAGGATCATGAGAGACCGTGGATATTTGATCTGACTCTATCGGAAGATCCAAATACCTGAGACGCTAACTCATGATTTGATCGCAGCCATCGATTGAAGGGAGACTGTAGACTATTGATCTGACTCTATCGAAAGATTGGGGATCGGAAGAGTCAGGGTGGACTCACATCCAAATACCCGAGAAGAGAACTCGCGATTTGATCATAGCCATCAATCAAAGGGAGACTATGGACCATTGATCTGACTCTATCGGGATATCAAAGATCAGAAGAGTCAGGGTGGACTCCCATCCAAATACCCAAGACACGAACTCGTGATTTGATCACAGTCGTCGATCAAATGGAGAGTGTGGATCGTAGATTGGGTCTTGGAGGGAGTTCGCATATTGGAATTCAAAGAGGAAAAACAAAATGAACTACCCTCGAGAGACATGAAACTTGAAGTCTCAAAGCGCTTGGTAGTTGGGCCCCAGGTTATCACCCAACGTCTCAATCGAAGGATCCTAGTGGGAGGAGCTAGAGCCTAGAGGATTCCCCGATCGGGAAATCGAAAATCGGGAATATCGGGTTTGGCCCATAGAAAAGCACCCAAGGTTCGAGGTCTCAAAGAACCTTTTGGGATAGGCGTGTGGTCATAGCCGATGGTCACATGGAGGAAGCTTGCACCTAGTGCTAGTTCGCATGGGTGAAGTCTCGCAAAGACCCGTGGATTGATTTCTTAGAGATTCCAGTAGGTAACTGAATATTTTCTTCAGCTAGGGAATTTTGAAGGTCCATTGATGAGGATTAGAGACCAACTTGGAGGATTTGACTAATTAAAGAAAAAGAAAAAGAATATTTATGCCCCATCGTGGGTGTGTTAGACTCATCATCCATTACAATACATTGCAAAAAAACTAACCCTAACTTCATTAGGTCTTCCTTGCATGCGCGCCTCACACATGATGCTTTTCCTTCTAGCTGTCCTTTCTTCCCTTCATGCTTCTCTTCCCAAAAATAGCCTTTTTCCCTGACTGGGTCTGCGACCAACACCCACCCCTTTCACATATGAGGTATTATAGAATGTGGGAGGCCAGGAAGAATACTCATTCACATATGGATTCTCAAGCTACCATCAGATCAAGATAGCTCCAGAAAATAGATACAAGACCACCTTTGCCACAGGATGGGGATCCTACCACTACACAGTCATGCCTTTTGGGTTGAAGAATGCACCGACAGTATTCTCAAGAGTAGTCATAGCTGCATTCAAAGAATTCATCCATCAATTTTTAGAATTATATTTGGATGATTGGACAGTCTACAGTCTGTTGAAAGATCATGTACAGGTGTTAAGGATTATGTTGGAAAGATGCAGGTTAAGTCAGATATCATTAAATATCAAGAAATGCATCTTTGGGACACCTTTTGGAATATTATTGGGACATATAGTCTGTAAATAATGGCTATTGGTGGATCCTGCAAAGGTTGCAATCATTGTTAACTTAACACCACCCAAATTAGTACGTCAGTTGAGAGAAACACTGGGACACACAAGATACTACAGGAAATTCATAAAAGGGTATGCACAAATCATTGTGCTAATGGATAAAAATTTTAATAAGGACAGTAAATTCTAGTGGAATGAGGACTGTCAACGAGGTTTGGACACTCTAAAAGAAAAAATGGTCACAACACCTATACTAGTATTCCCAAACTACGAAAATACATTTCATGTGCATGTAGATGCATCAACCATAACACTTGGAGCTATTCTAGCGCAACCAGGAACATAAGAGTTAGAACATCCTATAACATTTGCAAGCAGAAAACTATCAAAGTCATAGAAAAACTACAATAATACAGAGAGAGAAGGCCTAGCAATGGTATATGCACCGCAAAAATTCAGATACTACCTACTTGAGAAACACTTTAAAATGTTCACAGATCATTCTGCTCTCAAGTACCTAGTCAATAAGACAGTGTTGGGGGGGAGGATTTGTATATGGTTATTCTTGTTTCAGGAATTTGACATTGAAGTGATAGTCAAACCAGGGAAGTTGAATGCAGGACCCAATCACCTGTCAAGGATCACCAATGGAGAGGAACCTACAAATTTAGAGGACATCTTCCCTGATGTGCAATTATTTTTAGTCCAAGTATCTGATGAATATTTTGCTGACATCGTTGAATACTTGAGTATAGGGACTATGCCACAAAAATTCAACACTGCGCAGAAAAAAAATATGGTAGTCAGAGTTGCAGGCTATCAATTGATTGCAGGACACTTATACAAGATGGGCACAGATAACATATTGAGAAGATGTGTACTAGAACATGAAAGACATAGGATTTTAGCAGAGGCTCATGAGGGAATAGCTAGAGGACATTATGCTGGAAAATCTACCATGCAGAAGATATTGTGTGTAGGACTATGGTGGACGACCATTCACAGAGATGCAAAGGACTACTGCCAGAGATGTGATGTATGTAAGAGGGAGGGAAAACCTAATAGATAGGATGAGATGCCCCTAAGACCACAAGTAACCTTGCAAGTATTTGAAAAATGGGAAATAGACTTTGTGGGACCAATTAACCCACCAACAAAGAGGTCAGAATCAAAGTATATCATTACTGCGACAAAGTACTTAACGAGATGGGAAAAAACAGCACCAGTAAAATATTGTAGCGCAGAGACAACAACACACTTCATTTTTGAGAAAGTGATAACTAGATTTGTATGCCCAGGGATTTTGATGAGTGACCAAGGCACTCACTTCGTCAATAGTACTATCAAGGCTATGACTGATAAGTTTGAAGTCTATCGTCAAAAGAGTACATCATATCTCCCTCAAGAAAATGGAACAGTGGAAGCCTTTAATAATACCCTAGAGAATGCATTGACAAATATCTGCAATGTCAACATGGATGATTGGGACTTAAAGATACCAACAATATTATGGGCATACATGACTACATGCAAAAATCTGATAGGACAGACACCATTTAGGTTGGTGTATGGACAAGAATCAATGGTGTCGTTAGAATTTTTGGTACCTAGTCTATGCGTAGCAACAATAACCAACATGATAGAATGAGTCGTGGTACAAGAAAGGCTAAGTCAAATGATGGAGATGGAAGAATATAGGATTCTAGCAGGATTTAACCAAGAAGTACAGAAAGAAAGGGAAAAATCTTGGCATGACAAACATATTAAAAGGAAGAGTTTCAAGGAGGGATACCTAGTCTTGGTGTATGACAATAAATTTCTTCAGGATCCAGGAAACTTTAGAATGCATTGGTTGGGACCATATGAAGTGAATATTTTCACAGAGGGGGGAGTTGTACAATTGAAGGATTTAGGAGGTACAGAACTCAGAGGAATGATCAATGGGAATCGACTGAAACTGTATAGGGACAATCAACCTCCTGGTACTTAGAAATTTACCGTGCATTAAGAAGATATGTGTATAGTGTATTATAAGTAAGGGAAATAAAATGAGAAAAACAACTAAAAAGAAAAAAGAAAAAAAGGAAATCCATAAAAAGTAAAAAGGGGATAAAAATAAAAACAGATCGATGCACATGGAGGGTCTTGATAGAATAGAACTAGTAGAACAGAACAGTGTGCTACAAGAAAAATCGAGTTCGAAAACACTATGCACAAAAGATCAGTTAACGAGTAGAAAGGTACAACATGCAGGAAACACAACAAAAAGTGAAAAAGTGACAAATGTCAGTGTGACACAGCTGCCACTTCTCTGTCCCTCTATAAAGTCGGGAAAAGGGGGCAAAGCAACCCTTTGTATCATTTTCTAAGGATAAGAACGCAAAGTCGAGAAGAAGAGAGACAAAGTGTGAATTTGTGCAACTATTTGTCGTTTTGGAAGCCTGAATTTCATATTTCCTCACCATGTCACCACCGAGGGTTGGAGCATCGAGCAGAAATGGACGAAACACACAGAGTAATACTCGGGTGCCACAAACCGAAACAAACGAGATGCCCATAGTGGTGGATGTGGACGAAATCCACACATCGAAGTATGAGCAGAACACATTGCATGTGGAAGAGGAGTAGGAACCCACATAAGAGCCCGAGCAGATAAAAGAGGATGTCGAACGAATGAAATCTGATGTGTCCAGGGGAAAAGGGTCGCAACAAGAAGAATTGGTCATGGGTTTCATGCAGTAGGGCCTAGAGATGGAATGA
>JZKD02S2228433.1:8655-23262 GCA_000966675.3 Picea glauca
AGTAATGCAGAAAACAATTAACTCTATCTAACAGAGAACAAAGCCACCTAGTTCCTTTCTTTCTAAGCAGGAGCCTTGAGCCTTCTTTCTGTTTTAGCACACTTGTGAGGTTGAGGTTCACAGAGAAAAGGGCAGTCTGATCCCTTCCTTTCTGAGCAGGAATCCCTAACCCAGTTTCTAACTAGCACCAATAAAAGTCTACAGAGAACAGGGTGTTTTGGTTCTTTTCCTTTCTGAGCAGGAACCCTTAACCCAATCCCTGGCTAACACACTTGCAGAGGTAAATGAAATCTACAGAAGACAAGGTGTTGTGATTCCTTCCTGTCTAAGTAGGAACCCTTAACCAAATCTCTGGCTAGCACACTTTGCAGCAGTAAATGAAATCTACAGAAGTCAAGGTATTTGGATTCCTTCCTGTCTGAGCAGGAACCTTTTAACCGAACCTCTGGCTAGCACACTTGAAGCAGTAATTGAATTCTACAGAGGGTATGATATTTCGATCCCTTTCTGTTTGAGCAGGAACCTTTAATCAAATCTTTGCTAGCCTCATAAAATCATCACACAAGATTTTTGATAAAAAGAATTACAAATTCCATTCAATTAAACTAAGACAGAGTCAGTAGTGTTTCAACAAAGCGAAATCCATTAAAAACAGTGTTTCAGCAAACGACATCTAAACAAAGCATGCACAGAAATTACACCAACACACTTCTAAATAATGGGTGAATCTTGTGAAGAAAGTGGGCCCTCCCTTCTCACAAGATTCCCCCGAACGAAGGACTAGAAAAGGATATTCAAAGCAGTCTTATATTCATCTGTCGAAATATCACATTACAAATTGAAAGAATAGAATATGTCCTGCTTCTCTAGTGTTGCTTCAATACCTCAAAACTTCGATATTTTGAATGGTGATTTCCTCTGATTTAAAGAGGAACTCCCTTTGATTCAATCGTTACAGTGCATATCTGAATCCTATCCTAAATCGGATCTTCTTTCTAAATCAGCATAGGATGTCCTATTCTCACGCAACCGAATGCTATTACAGGAACTGAATGAGGTATTGTTGTTACGGTTGGTGTAACAGCTTCTTCTCATCGTTGTTGATGTTGTTCCAGCATCGCAATTTGCGGGTTGTTTCAGCCACATGAATTGTGCTCTGACTGCGTTGACCATTGTTTCAGCATCGTCGGTTCTGGCGGTTTCCTCTGTGTTTCAGCATCTACAATTCTGAACTGTGTAACAGTTCCGTGTTTCAGCATCTGCATCCTCGAACTGTGTAGCATATATGTGTTTCGGCATCTGCATCCTCGAACTGTGTAGCAGCTCCGTGTTTCAGCAACAGCGACTTTGGACAGTTCTGCGTTTCAGCAATAGGCCTCGAATGCTAATCTGCAGTTTTGGACACTTATGCATTTCTAATCAATAGTTAAATATGAGAGTGATGTAAAATATCATGCAAAACAGATTAAACATATAGTAATGAGAAGGGACGTTGTATACCTTTGAGATGATCAGATAAAGTGATAGTATGAGTCTAAATGTAGGTGATCAAGAGTATAATGGTGGAAAAAAGTATAGGCAAAAAGGTACATTGTGTGGTCCTAACAAACATGATGCTCTTCTTCCTCTTGCACAATATTCTTCCTCTTCTTCCTTAGAGGAAGTTTATCTAAGCTTTCAATTTTTCCTGGAGGGGGTTTCTTATCTCCTCCTCCACCTGAACTATTGTTGATTACATTTTTAGATGGGTGGGCCACTGGAGCACTGCTCTGAGGTGTTGTAGTCTTAGGATTAATAATTGGGGACTGGGCACTCTTCTCGTTGGGAACTTTTCCTATATGTTTGTGCAATTCATTTGTGCTAAGTACCGTCTCTAAGTTGTCAGCAGTGTGGGTAGGATTTCCCATGTGATTATCTTCTTCTTCTCCTAGAAAAGTGTGAATAAATGAATTGTTAAAACCCATTGTTAACATATGGTCTGCAAAGATTCTGTTAGGGTCAAACCATCTAATATTTTGAGCATACTTGAGATTCAAGTTGTGGAAGTGGTTTGCAAATTCATCAATTGTGTTCATACTTTTTAATACAAAATCCCCAACTTTCCAAGGCAAATGAATGAATTGGTTTTTTCATTTTTCATGAAAAAAGTGCAGCCAAAAGTTATATTGTCTTGCAACTTATGTAACAAACATTATGTCAGATATATGACATGGAATAAAGGAAGGATTTTCCTTGGAACCTAAAATCCTTATGACATTGTAATTATCCATTTTCTCCAAAGTACCCTTTCTATCCAGGAATTTACTAGCCTGAGTAGGTATTCTTGGGGTATCTCTTCCAAACAAAAACTCTTTAAGAACCAAGACAAATTCATTGAAAACCTCATAAAAATGCAAGGAATCCTTGTACCTCCATAGTGCTTAGTACCAAAAGGTCACACGGTCAAATTCACAATTCACCTTCTTGCATATAGACAGTTTAGGAAATTGAAAGCAATGTGTTATCGTGAACACTAAATAAGAATACATAAAGAATTTCTTATCATTTTTGTACTGAGACAATTGGGAAGAGATTTCAATGGAAATCAAATTCCCCCAATCAAAAATGGCATGCTCCTTAAAAGTGAAACATAAGATGTAAAGAATCATACGGGAAATGTTGGCAGTATTTTCTTGGCCCATAACTCTCGTAAAACACCATGAAATTTCCCGAAATTGATTTTTGAACAAGCTCACCTGCAATATGGTAAAATCTTCAGGGATGGTCATGGGATTCTCCAAGAATTCAGGTAATATATCCAGGCCATTGTCATGTTTTTTCCAGAAGTCCTTGCAGTCTTCACCTTTGAAGGTGAATGTTGGCTCTAGGAGTTTCAGTATTTTGTGGAATACTTGAGGAGAAAGAGAGACAGGAGAATGGTCTTGGAGTTGAATCATCTATTGACTTGGTATATACTTCTTAGCATTCCAAGAAACCAGTTCCTTGCAGTAAAAAACATCAAGAACACAGCCTACATGAGCAATTCTCAACGTCCAAATTACTTCCTTCTGAACAGAAGGGGATGAATAATAAGAGTACACTATAGACCACTAAAATTTATGGTCCTTTCATCCAAAAATGTTCAAAGTATCTTCATTGAACTGTTTTCAAGCTGCTACTTCCTTAAGTTGATGAGAGCATTCTTTTGATCCAGACAATATTTGAAATGAGCGCTTGAGAGATATAATATAATCTTTCACAAAATCATGCTTTAATGTGGTTTAATAAGAAATATCCTCGATCCCTTCGCCTATTAATGAAAATATTTACGGGACTTGCATGATGATTTATTAGCATTAAACCATACTAAATCTGTATTGGGAAAATTGTGAAGGTGGTGGGGACGGATGAGAGCAAATAGCATTTGGGACTTTTGTGAACCCGCCAACCCGAGAACTCGCAAACCCATGATTGCAGAAGGTTGAGAATTGGATAGGTGTTGTAACGCAATCAGTCAGACTCAATATAGGAGAGATGAGGTACTTAGTATCCCTGGGAGTCCAATGGTCAAAATGTAGATCGTGGATCGCTTGGGTACAAAATGTATGTTACAGAACAAGGGATATGAAATATTTGATACCCGCAAACTCGGGAACCCACGATTGCAGAAACACATAAGTATAGGATAATTTGGCAGTCGTTCAAACTCAATACATGAGAGTGTGTATTGGATATGAGGATTATGTCATTTTGGAAAAAACGACTAAGTATGAAAAATAGAAAAGGAGAAAAGAAGGGGAAAAGGGGAATTTGGGTAAGTATAGAAGAGGGAAAAGAAATGGACAAAATAAGTTGGGAAAATAGAAAAGGGGAGGAAAATTTAGGAAGCAGGAATTGACCTCAACAACAGGCTCCAACTATGGGATGATAACCCCCTGTGGGTTGTCAAGAATCCAAAATCTCTTGTGGCTAGGTGCTTCCGCCCGTTGGGCTATGGAGTGAGAGTAAGTATATACAAATTGAAAAATAAATTATGTACATTGACAATGAGAAATTCTTAAGAGAGGAAACCTTTCAAATGTTTCCCATTGACAGACAACATTAATATTTTACCCTTCATGTCTTGGACAATATAATATTTAAAGCTCAATATCTTCTCGACCACATATGGTCTGATTCAAAATGATTCAAACTTTGTATGCATTGACGATTTCTCTTTGGCCTTATTCCAAAGTAACACCAGTTTTCCTTTCTGGAAATTCTTTACAGTTGTGCTCTGATAAAAATATATTTTAACACTCAGTTTCCTCTAAGAATTTCGATTCAAGGCTTTGCTTTGTTCTTCTTCCAATTTCAGCAATTGATTGATTCTCCTCTTTATGGGTGAACTGTCTTTTGTATCTTTGGTATTAACCACAGAAATCAATGCATTGAGCTCGAGGATAATCGACATTTTCTCTTATTTCCAATAAACCAATAGATATGGATACATCTCGGTGCTATCTTTCGGAGTCATTTTTCTTTCCCATAATGCATTTGTCAGCTTTAGATGCCAATTCCTTTGATTATTGTCAATGGTTTTCTTCAGTATTTGAACAAGTGTTTTGTTTGTGGATTCAACAAGGCCATTAACTTGTGGATAATAATTCGATGATTGACCCATGATGATTCCATATTATTTGTAAAACTCTGTAAACTTTGACCTGATGAAAATTGAACCATTTTCTGTGATAAATTTATCTGGGACACCAAATCTCGACAGAATATTGTCTTTGAGGAATTTAATTAGCTCTTCAACATCGTTCTTCTTTAATGCCACCACTTCTAGCCATTTTGTGAAAGAATATGTAGCCGTTATAATGTACATATGCACCTTGTTAGACTTCGGATTAATTGGCCCAACAACATCAAGTCCCGATTGGGAGAACGGTTGTTCTAACATTATGGGCTGCAAAGGCATCGCAGATTTCTTCATTTTTCCTTAAAACTGCTGACATGAAAAACATTTCCTTATTGTGGAATACGAGTCTCTAAAAATTAATGGCCAATAAAATCCTTCTCTTATTATCTTGTGGGCAGTTGCAGTAGGTGCAAAGTGTCGACAACATATTCCCTCATGGAATTCTCTTATTAGTTCTTGGGCTTGATTTTCATCGACGCATCTCAGTAGTATACCATCATAATTTTTTCCTAATAGTGTGTCAGAAATAAACACATATTGATTCACCTTCATTTTAAATGTTCTTCTCTCCTTGGGGTTCATGGTGACGGGAAATTTCCTAGACCTTAAGTATAATATAATATCTTTGTACCATTCTGAATCATCCAAGGGTTCTCTGACTGAAATTAAAATCATTTCATCAACCGAATCTCTATTCGCAATGAGATTACATAAACCTTGTCCTTTGATAGATTTTAAAGGTTTAATCTCGATATCATATTCTTGTATCTTTTCCAACCAATTAGCCCATTTTCCTTCTCTCAATTGTTGATTCCGAAGCATCTTCACTGGTGATGAGGGAACATAAGAAATAACATGGGAGTTAAATATGTACATGTGAAAGTGTGCCACTACTTTTACAAGGGCCAAGGCCTACTTCTCCAGTTCTGAATACCTCAACTCATAGTTATGTAGGGTTTTTCTCATGAAACTTATTGGAAGTTCTTCTCCTTCGATATTCTTCTAAGTAAGAATGGAGGAAACAACTGTCTTTGTAGCAAATGAATAGATGATGAAATCTCTTTGAAATTCCAGACTAATGCAGACAGAAGTAGTGGTAATTTCTCCTTTGATATTATCGAATGCCTCTTGAGTATTCATTGTCCATTTGAACCTCTACTCCTTTTTCAGTAACAAATTTATCAGCTTTACAATGCTTGCATAATCAAGAACAAATCTTCGCACAAAATTGATCTTGCCGAAAAATTATTAGAATCCCTTCTTGGATGTTGGGGGCTTGAGCTCATTTATTTCTTTAAATATTTATGGATCTATGTAAATCCCTTCCTTGCATAAAATATGGCCCAACAGTTTTCCTTGAGTCACAGTGAACAAGCATTTCTTTGGATCCAGAGAGACACCATATAATCTACATCTTTCAAAAACCTTTCTTAAATGATGGATATGATCATCCATTTTCTTTAAATGCATCGTCAAGTCATCTTGATAGTCTACCAAAAAAAAATTTATCAACTCATTGAATGCATGATCCATGGCCCTCTGGAATGTGGCTCCAACGTTCTTCAAACCAAAGGGAATCCTAGCATATGCATGTGTCTCCCAAGATGTGATAAATGTTGTCTTTTCCCTATCTTCCTTAGCCACCAAGACCCGGTTATATCTATAAAAACCATCCAACATGAACATGCAGGCCGATCTAGTAACTTTCTCGAGAAGGAACTCCATATTAGGCAAAGGAAAGTTATCCTTTATGCTTGTTTTGTCAAGGTCTTTGAAGTCAACACTTATCCATATTTCCCCGGTATTTTTTCTTACAATCATGGGATTTGAAAGCTAGTCTGAGTGTCTAATGGGATAAATTATTCATGCCTTCTTCAATTTCTCCAATTCAAGCTTTACCATAGGTTTCATCTTGGGATTGATCATCCTTATTTTTTTCTTCACTGGCTTCGCTCCTTCCCTCAAAGGAATGATATGTTGAAATATAGTCTTATCGCAAGATTTTAAATCATCATAGGTCCAAGGAAACACATCGATGTATTCTTTAAATAAGGAAACATATTGATTTTCTTCCTTGGTGGTGCAATCAACTCCCAAGTTGACATACTTCGGGGAACTGTCAGCTCCAATATTGACTTTTCTCATTTCTTGCATCTTTCAAACTGAAAATTCTTCAAGGATATTCTTAGCATGATCGTCTTTCATGAAAAGAGATTCAGATTCTAAAAAATATTTGGGGATGGTAGACGAGTGATTCTCTTTATCATCATCATCATTTAACAAAAAATTTCAAGTTTTTCATCATTCTCAAACACTTGCAAGTACTCAATGTTATCGGGTACAGACGGTCGGAAATCTCTTTCTACTCAGAAAAACATTTTTCTTTGGGTATCATCTAGATTTGACAATGAGGCTTCCATGGCTAGTGAATCTACCTTGTGATTCTTGCCCCTTAGAATAAAATAAATATTGAAGGAACTGAAAGATTCCATCAATTTGTTAACTCTTTTGAAATACAACTTAAGTCTTTCCTTTTTTATTTTGTACCTCTGGGTCAACTAATTGATGACCAACTCTGAGTCTCCAGTTACAATCAGATGTTCTATTTTCATTTCATGTGAAAGGATCATCCACTGAATCAAAGCTTCATACTCTGCCTCATTATTAGTGCATTATAAATCCATTCTAATGGTGTGTGGATGCATAATCTTACTTGGACTCATAAGAAAAATTCCAACTCCATTTCCATAGCTTGAATAGGCTCCATCAAAGGACATCCTCCAGTACCCTTCAAACAGATATTCTTGATTCTTTGTGTGTTGCAATTGCTCCATATTTTCATTATTTTCTATGTCTAGGATAGAGTAGTTTCCAATCTTGACATCTATATAATCCTCCATCAATTCATTGTCCTTCTTCTTGAATGAGAAGTTTTTTCTAGGTTCATGGCATACTTTAATCATTACTCCTTCTTTTCCTGGTAGCATCATACAAATTCCATCGTTCATTATATATCCTTCGATCATAGATGTCCAGTCTCTTCCCAGCACAAATCCATATGTCGAAGGAATGCCTACCACAATAATATTGAAAACTGTAATGATATGGGGGCTGTTGTAATCCAAGAATAAAAGTCCTTGATTTCTCCATAAGCTCGCACTTTTCTAGAATCAATTTCATATATACTTTCATCGATTTCATAATACTTGGTTAAACTCATGCCCAATGCCTCCATGAACACCAATGGCATGATATTGTTCATCGCGCCAGTGTCAACTAGAAAATTATGCAGTGCAACATCATGATTTTCAATAGAAATGTAAAAGGGAGGAATTTTACCTCTCATCTTAGCAGTTGACTAGCTAGGGATTTGTTTTGGATTGGTGACAACATCTTCTGCTCTTTCATATGGATCATCCAATGACTTCAAGATGTTTTCTCTTTGTTGGGGAATCTTCACCACTTCCAAAAAGGGCAAGGTTATTCTTAATTTACTCAAATTCTCTACAAAATTATATGTCAGATGAGTGGAGTTTGACTTCAGGTGTTGTCTTTCCATCACTTTCTCATTTTCTCTTTTCTCATTTTTTTTTGTTCTTTTCTTTTTCTTTTTGGTTCTCTTTATCAAAATCGTATTTATTTTTTGGTCTATTTACAAATCCTCTTGTCAAGGTGAAGTTTTCTTGCAAGTTGGGATCATTGTCACCCTCTTCAAATATATACATGGACATCTCGCATCTTTCCATCTGCACAGTTCTAGAGCTTTCATCAAGTAAGTAATAATTTTCTTGCTCAATTAATTGCTTTCCATAGACATCATCCAGAACAACTGCATTTGGAGTAGGTTTTCTGGGAACCCTTATTATTTGTGGGTTATCTATGCTCTCAAGCCTCACTCTATTTTCTAGGGGAGGGTTCCTCCTTTTCTCTGGGATTGGCATTCTCAGATTTGGCATGTAATTATCTCCCCTTCTTAGTCTAGTTATCTCGTTCTACATTTGTTTGATGGTTCTATTCATCTATGTAATTTTGATTCTTTTCTTAGTTTCATGTTCCGCCACAGGGTCAACCTTTATGTTAGGTATGGTTTCCTTGAAAAAACATCCTCCCATTGTTTGGTTCTTAGCCTGTCGAGGCTTGAATTCTTCGTTCTTTCTTGAACTGGAATCTCCTTGGTTATCAATACTTAGTCCTCCCAACTGCCTTTGTACTCTTCCCAATATAATGTCGAGGTCGGCACCTGTTTCAATAATAATTGCTTCCATATCAATGGATTTAGTCATTTCCTCCTCCAAAGTATCCATTTGGGATGTTTTGATGGAATATTTTACATTCGAGGGCATTGCATTCTTATAACAACCAAGAATGACTAGGTCATTTAGTATTTTATCCTATGGAATACTAATCAAGGTTTTATTGAAACTGAGATTAAAATATTGTATCCTTTCATTCTTCCTTAAACCAATCTAGGTGAAATTGATGAGAAGGGTATGGTAAGAAATTGGATGCGCAAACATAGTCCAGAAAGTAGCTTCAAGGTCATTAGAGTGAATGGATCTACTAGAAATATTGTATACCATTCATACGCTCTTCCTAATAAAGTTTGCAGAAACAACCTTACCATTACATCGTCATACTCAACACGATGAAAATCACAATCATCAAGAAATAAGTGTAGATGCCTCTTTGCATCAATAGCTCTGTCTTCAGAAAATTATTTTAAGGTGCCCTTAGGGAGAACAAGGAGATCATGTTGCTCACCTATAATATTTAGAGGGGAATCTCTTACCCTCCTTCAATTTTCAAATCTTGGGTTTCCTTGGTTTCTTGAAACATCTCTTCCACCTCCTTGTCTCTCCTCATGATGCTCGTCTCGCGGTTGTTCATTTCTTTCTGCCATGTCTGGAGAGATTCCAAGGATAGGATTTTCACTTCTAACAATAAAGATTTGCTTTCTTTAATTCTAGTAATGGATCCCTTGTATTTGTTTGGCTTCAATCCCGACCTTGTTCTTGTGATTCTCTAGATAGCCTTTGATTTATTTGGTCTTTTTCTTCCTCTCTCCTTTGTCTTCAGAGGATTTCTCTTTCTTCTTCTCAGACCATTGATATTACCAAGTTGTATAAATGATGTAAAATGCTTTGTTGGTTGTTCAATCTAATTTCTAGGTGGGGTTGATCCTCCTGGGGCAAAGTAATATATTCTTTCAAAAATGCTAGACCAAGTTCCACATTTTAGTTCATTCCCCAGCATGGTCGCCAAAACTTTTCACGCATGACTCTGTTAGGACCGAAACGACAACCTCATGAGGATGTAAATCCCCCTGCATTTTTATAGAATTGGTACTCCTCTTTTACATTTTCTTGAGATTTTTAAATATTCAAAATGTTGGACTTGACATAATTCCATTGTAGTAGTTCAAAGAAACATAAATATTACAATAAAATAAAAGGAAAATGTTTTTTGTTTTCTTGTAAAGGAGAGTTCCTGAGAAAGGACTGGGAACTGAACACACTCACACATTTAAAGTAAATAAGAGAAATTTCCTCATATTCATCATAGTTTAAGATAAATAATTATGATCACATAAAATAAAAAGAAGATGATCCCCATGCATAATAGAACTTTAATAGAGTGGACACATGGGTAGCTCAAACAAATATAATGATAGATCAACCTAAAATACTTTATATTCTGAAAACAGGGTTACAAAACACAATTGAGATTGTTCCCAAAGTAGTTCTCTTGAAAATTCCAAAAAATATACAATCTATTACATATTCTTGAAATTGTAAATGTGTTTGTCTTAAACACTGGGATTGGGGCTCCCACAGACCATAAAGAAAATAAATACAAGAAATAAGTTTTTAGAATGAAGACGGTGGGCAGTAGTAGGATCAACAAGACCTGGTAAGAAGAAAAAATGATTTATCAGTCTTTGGTTAAACCTTTCTAGTGCGAGAGGTGGAATAATTGGATGAAGGACTTGATAAAGAAAAAAAGGATTTGATCAATGTAAACTTACTTTGATGGTCGCTCTTGTCTTCATTTTCTCGTTGATGTCCTTTTATCATTTTCATCAATGGTTACAGGAATCATCTTAACCGCTTCTTTCCCTTCCTTTTTCAGTTTATCGATAGCCTTCTTGAACCATTCTTCGATGTAACTTTTCATAGGTGCCACATTGATTTCATGTCAGATTTTAATATTGAATAGCTCACCCTCCACGTCTCGGAGATCAATGGAAATGTCATGTAATACTTCTTCAATATCCTGATTTTTTATGGAGTAATCCACTAGCCAACTATCTATGGTGTTCTCATCATATACAATTATGCCATAGAATTTTTAAATTGGCAATCCTTTGAAAATATCAACTTCCTCATCGAATTGTTGTTTTGTTAGGAACAATGAGTTGAGGATCAAATTGGGATCTTGGATTCATTAGTGCTTCCAGCTAGGTCCACCTCCGTGAGCCTTTTGAATAGATCTTCCCTCCTTGTTATGGGTTGGTTGCATGATTGAACGATGTTGTTCAAGTTCTTTATTTTCTCTTTCCAGTAGGAATTCAGCTGCTTGATCTGACTTGGAGAGGGAAGGTCCTCCTCTCTTCTCTTTAGTTCTGACATATTGGTAACTTTAATACCAAAGGATAGTATGGCATCAAGGTAGAAACCTTCTTCATTTTTTAGGTCGTCATGTAGATATTCAAGGAAGGTGTGCGCTCTCGAGCCAATAGAAATCATGCTCTTTGAAATTTCCCAAGCTTATGTAATTAGTGCCATTCTTTTCTTGATATTATTCTCCACATAGCTCATGGCTGATGTGAGTAATCTTGAGGATCCTTTTATTTTGGTTGTGGGCATGGCAGGTATGACAATTTCCAAATGGATAACAAGGAGTGGAGGAGGCATCAAAGTCTCTTCCAGTTACTTAATCCTTTCCTTTAACTTTATATTTTTCGCTTCGAGACCACCAATGGAATCATCCAATGCATCGCCAGTTGCTTTATGAATTATGAAAATTTTGGAAGGCCACATATTTATTAGGTTAACCTTTGAACGAGATTTCCCCTTTTTATTCTTCACATCACTCTTCTAAATAATTAATTTTTTATATTCTCTGTCAAAGACGGCGCTCTAAAATATGAATGATTATTCTTCATCAAATATCTCATTCTCAATAATTTCCAACAACTGATTCTGCAGAGTTGCACTTCCTGGCTGATCAATGTTAGGAAACATTTTCTCAATGTTAGCCTCGAGCTCCATATCCTCGAGGGAGAATCTATTGATGTCACTTTCGACGCGATTTTGTTCTTCATCTTGTACAATATTATTCATCTTCTTCCTCAGAGGAAGTTTATGTGAGATTTCAACTTTTCCTAGAGGGGGGTTCATATCTCCTCCACCTAAACTATTGTTGATTACTTTTTTAGATGGGTGGGCCACTGGAGCATTGCTCCGAGGTGTTGTAGTTTTAGGATTAACAGTTTGGGACTAAGCACTCTTCTTGTTGGGACCTTTTCTTATCTGTTTGTACAATTCATTTGTGCTAAGTATCGTCTCTAAGTCACCAGCGGTGTGGGTAGGATTGCCCAGGTGATTGTATTCTTATTTTCCTAGTACATTGTGGATAAATGAATTGATAAAATCCATTGTTAACATATGGTCCATAAAGATTCCATTAGGGTCATGTGAATTTGTTGAACCTGCACAGAATATATCTAGCAAGAAAATACTACACACATTTGCAGAGATAAATTAATAAAGAAGAAGCAAGAGAGAAACAATGGAAGAATTCTCATTAACCGTATTCCACACTAAAAGAGTGAATAATTTGCAATAGATACAGGCTACATGAGTAACTAATGCACCATAATGGTGGTCTAGAGTGATGTGATCTGGACACACACTAGTAGTTACAGGAGTAAACTTCCACCTAGTCTAGTCTCTCAGGTAGTTACGAGAGTGAACTGCCACCTAGTTTGAGTTAACTAGTCTATCAGTCTTCAGTTAACTGAATGAAACAGAGTGAAATGAGGAGGAGATTAGGGAATCATGAGTAATCTTCTAGTCTAGTGATGATCCCAAGGACAATGCACATTAGTTGGTGATGATCTCGATGTTGCATGGTGATAATCCCAATGTAGCATCTAGACTCCACTCAAATGATGAAACTAAAGTGAAAACTGAAGAGAATATTCTCCCTAGAGGAATATTCTTCCTAAAATATAGGAGATTGAATAATGACTAATAAACAAGGGAAAACCTTAGGAAAATAAAATCCTAGGTGTCTGTGAAGTAACTCCAACAGGTCAAACCCTATGATCTTTTCAACATACTTGAGATTCAAGTTGTGGAAGTGGTTTGCAAATTCATCAATTTTGTTCATACTTCTAAATACAAAATCCCCAACTTTCTAAGGCAAAGGAATGAATTTTTTTTTCGTTTTTCATGAAAAAAGTGCAGCCAAAAGTTATATTTCCTTGCAACTTTTGTAACAAACATTATGTCGAATATATGGCATGGAAGAAAGGAAGGATTTTCCTTGGAACCGAAAATTCTGATGACATTGTAATTCTCCACTTGCTCCAAAGTCCCCTTTCTATCCAAGAATTTACTAGTCTGAGCAGATATTCTTGGGATATCTCTTCCAAAAAACAACTCTTTAAGAACCGAGACAAATTCATTGAAAACCTCATAAAAATGCAGGGAAGTTTTTGGCATCCATAATTCTTGGTACCAAAAGTTCACAAGGTCAAATTCACAATTCACATTCTTACATATAGACAATTTAGGAAATTGACAGCAATGCGCTATCGTAAAAACTAAATAAGAAGACATGAATAATTTCTTATCCTTTTTATATTGAGACAATTGGGAAGACATTTCAATGGAAATCAACTTCCCCAAATCTAAAATGGTCTGCTCCTTGACAATGAAATATAAGATGTAAAGAAACATACAAGAAATGCTGGCAATATTTTCTTGACCTGTAACTTTGGTAAATAACCAGGCAATTTCCCAAAGTGGGTTTTTGAAAAAATAAACCTACAATCTAGTAATATCTTCAGGTATGGTCGTGGGATTCTTCAAGAATTTAGGTAATATATCCAGGTCGTTGTCATTTTTTTTCAAGAAGTCCCTGCAGTCTTCACCCTTGAAGGTGAGTGTTGGCTCTGGGAGTTTCATCATTTTTCGGAATACTTGAGGTGAAAGAGAGATGGGAGGATGGTATTGGAGTTTAATCATCCGATGACTTGGTATATACTTCTCAGTACACTAGCAAACTAGTTGCTTGCGGTAAAAAACTTCAAGAACACAGCCTGCATGAGAAATTTCGAACATCCAAAATACTTCATTCTAAGTAGAAGGGGATGAATAATAAGAGTACGCTCTATACCACTAAAATTTTTGGTCTTCTCATCCAAAAAAATTCAAAGTCTCTCCGCAGAACTGTTGTCGAGTTGTTGTTTCCATAAGTTGACGAGAGCATTCTTTTGATCTAGATAATATTTGAATTGAGCGCTTGAGATATATAATATAATCTTTCGCAAGTCATGCTTTAATGTGGGTTAATAAGAAATCTCCTCAATTCCTTCGCTTATTAATGACAATATTTACGAGACTCGCATGATGATTTATTAGCATTAAACCATACTAAATGCAATTGGGAAAAGCGTGAATGTGGTGGGGACGAACAAGAGAAAATAGCATTTGGAACTTTTGTGAACCCGCCAACCCGTCATTATCAGGACTCAATATAGGAGAGATGAGGTACTTTGGAGTCCTATTAGAGTCTTATATTTCATATTATCATATGGTGATAGAATATTTCTCCTTCAATGATTTTATGTTGTAAATAATATTTCATTCTTCAAATGATTTCCAAAAGAAAAAGATAAAAAATAATGAAAACAAAAAGAGGGTATAAAAGAAAAGAAA
>JZKD02S2228455.1:0-38169 GCA_000966675.3 Picea glauca
AATATAAATTTGATTTTAAAATGTTTTTTTATCAATTTCAATTCTTTTTGTTTAAATTGGTTTTTAATTTATCTAAAAAAAATGAATTATATTTTTTTCTAAATATTTAAAAATAGTGTTACCTACAATTATTTTTTAATAAAAATAAAAAATGTGTTAAAAATGATATTTTCCACTATATTTAAAAAGTATGGAACCATAAATTAATCAAGAACACATAATTATATGAAAATATTAATTTAAAAAAAAATTAGTGTACAACATTTTTAACATTGGATGAAGCATGGAAACATGATTAAACACATTATTGAACAAAAAAAATAGAAAATTTTGAAAATAGATGAAAAAACACTGTTGAGAAACCCAAAAAAAATTGAACAATTTGAAAATAGATGAAAAAACAAACATTTTAAAAAAAGAAGTGGAAACATTATGTATCAAAAAAATTAAATTATCAAAAAAACACCTAAAAAGGGCGGAGGGTGTTACCAGTAGCACCATTTTTAAAAACATGGTAAAAAACTTGACCCCCCAAAAAACGAGAACTCTATAGAGTTCTCATTAAGTTGGTAACTATTTTTACCCTTGTTATCCTCACTTGATACTCTACTAATTATGCGTCTCTTTGATGACCTCTCTCCTTCTGCGCTTCTCTCTAGCATAGAATTGTCTCCCACGCATCCTCCTAGTGCAATCTCCTTTCTCTTCATCTCATGTGACCTCTCGTCCTTCACCCATTGTTATTGTTTCTCCACTCCTTGGTTCAGCTTTCCTCCTTAACTCATCTCTTCTTGTGTACCTCTCGACTCTTTTTCTCTTATGCTCCTCTAGGTTCATCCCTTCCTCACCTCATTTCATCATCTTCTAGATCCCTTCCACTTGATCCATTCTCTCTCTCTTCCTCCCCCCCCCCTTCACATGAGGAGGTTTACTTGACCAACTTAGTGATTCTCCGAAGGGATGTCCAACAACAAACTTCCTTTCAACAGCACTCAAGGATTCATTGCACTCAATATCAAACTCAACTATATATCCTTCCTTAACCCGATTGAACCAAAAGTCAACTACTTTGGCCCACTTATTATCCACAAATCTCAACCTATTGACTATATTTTGGTCCCACACCGATGATTCTTGGGCTCCCAAGGCAATGTTAATCATTGTCTACCTCTTTATCCACTCATACTGTAAACAAGGAAACTCGTCAAAGAAAATTTCGTGTAAATTGATATAGATGTATCTTTGTTTCCACCGCTCAAGATTGATCTACAAATTCTTGGTCTCTCGTCGCGCAAACTCACCTTCCTTCGCAAATATCCAATGTTGTATCTTCTCTCGAAAAGGTTTCCACCTCATTATTTCCCTTCACCATGCAGTACAAAACCTTCACGTCATGACAACATAACCATTTGTTGGTCATATTCTACTCGTTGGGGGGATAAAGACCTAGGTTCGTTAAGCTTTTACCAACTAAACCCCATAGATGTTAGCATATTCAATCTTCAATCAAGGACTGAAGAAGGTCTCACCCAAACACCATGAGAATCAAAGAGACCATTAGTCTTGTACAAAGTGTGAAGGGACAATGCATGCAAGAAACCTCCAATAGTTAAGCATTCATTCATTCATAGCTTATTAACATATTACACATAAGAACATAAACGACATACATCCAAACCATAACACATGAATTGTAGAGATGAAGGTCCATTCATTAAGTTCAACATCATTCAAATCTTAAATCCTTTGAATGGAAGATAAAGCTTTTTTGTAATTTTTGTAAATCCTTTGAATTGTCATTTTTGTAATTTTTGTAAATCCTTTGAATTGTCATTTTTGTAATTTTAAACCTTTTCTTAAATCCTACCCACCATAATTTCTCGAGAAATTCAAAAAATCCATCTTTGAATAGGTCCAACCTTAATTGGCAAGTTCAAGGAACATTGGCCTTCAATGATATCATCTCCAACCATAACCCATTAGAACCATCTCCTTACACCAAACAACTATTTCTTCCTCATCTTGTTCAATTAACACTATAACAAAGCTTTTCATTTTTGTATGGATGAGACCATTTAATTTATAATGTATTGATGTTGGTGCAATTCCATGTTTTCTCACAACTCTAAATTCAACAATGTCAATTGCCTTCATCATATCCTCTTTTGTCCAACCTCAAAAAAATATTGATCTTATTGCTTGAACTTGCACCTTGGAACTATAATTGATGGTAGAGTAACAAACACCTTTAAACTCTACTTCATTTTGCTCTTAAACATCTACATTTATATTTTCTTGAGAAACAACTTAGCTCATCATCCAAGGCAAAGTGTAATAGCTAAGTACCCTTTATCACTAGCCTTTTTGCCCCTTCTTATGCAAACAATAAAAATTATCTCTTGTCATGACTCCAATATCCTTCAAAACACAACTAATGCAAAAGTAATTGTTAGATCAATGTAAGACAATCAATTGGGCCTAGCCCAACCATTGAGAAGAGTGTTATCCCTCAAACTAGGTTCAATTCTCACAAGTGACATGTTGAGCTCTTAATAAACACCTTAATGATAAAGCTTCTACAAAATCCAATTTACCTTAGGTACCATCCTTGAAATGAAAAGAAGTAAACAATGGATTTCTACTAGAAATACATTACATAAAATAAAATTTAAAAATTAAAATTACAAAAAAAACTATAAAACAAATCATGTGACAACCAACAATGATGTATATTCTTTGTAATGAAATATTAACAATGATGTATTGAGCAATTTGGAATTATATAATGCAAAAAAGATAATAAATACTGATTTATATTACTTCATTGTAACTTTTAATTGATGAATGGTCATTAGCATGGACTACATTCTTGAATTATAAAACTTGCATATAGAATTGATTTGATTAGCATCTAATAAATAATAAATAAGATATCCTTCTAACTAATCTTAGTATTTTTGAAATCTTAAAACTTGCATATAGAATTGATTTGATTACCTTCAAATAATTGAGGGAGACTGCCAACAAATCTCATCCTCTGGCAATTTCATTAAAAGCAACACAGCTGAAGAAACAAGAGAAGGGATAACAGATTTTGGGAAGAGGAAAATGGTGGTGTGAAAACACACCGTTTAGTATTGATAGAAAAAAAAACTCAGGCCCTCTCTCCACGGATGCGGCGGGCGAGCTGGATGTCTTTGGGCATGATGGTCACCCTCTTCGCGTGGATGGCGCAGAGATTGGTATCTTCGAAGAGGCCAACCAGGTACGCCTCCGCCGCCTCTTGGAGCGCAGCCACGGCGGAGGATTGAAACCTCAAATCGGTCTTGAAATCCTGAGCGATTTCTCTCACCAGACGCTGGAAGGGAAGCTTCCTTATCAACAGCTCAGTGCTCTTCTGGTACTTTCGAATCTCACGGAGGGCAACGGTTCCGGGCCTGAACCTGTGAGGCTTCTTCACTCCTCCCGTGGCCGGGGCAGACTTCCGAGCAGCCTTCGTTGCTAGCTGCTTCCGCGGGGCCTTCCCGCCAGTCGACTTCCGTGCTGTCTGCTTAGTGCGGGCCATCTCTATATTCGTTCTGCTTCGAATCGCTGTGTCTTCGAAGTTGTTCAACAAACAATGCAATGCCTCTCCCCGCCACCGCTGGTCGTTTTATTCATCTCCTCAATTTCAATTTCAATTTCCCGCCCATACATCTCCACCGTTCATTTTTGACCCTGATCCACGGCTCCCGATCCTCCTACTCTCCTCCCACCCCACGGATCGCCAACAAAGCTTGAGCCTTCACAACACTAATGTGTAGTGTAGGGTTGATATATTTAGTTGCTATATTATAAATGAAATATTTTAGACACTTGGTGTCTAAATTGGTGGTGACCTTAAAATTAGATTATTGATGAAAAAAGTTCTATTTTCTCTTTCTCTTATATAGTAGATTAGATGGTGTTCTCGATGTATAGTTTTTTGTTATTTTCCTTTTATATGTAGTCGGCTTCTTTCTCTATTTCACTCCCTTTTAAAGAATGTCTCCCATTTGAACTTAGAGGATTATTCTCCATTGATTGTGAGTATATAGAATTTGGAGTCGAGACTTCAACAAGAATTATCATGGATTATGTAGTGGGAGGTTGTTATTAGAATAACAGTGAAATTTCTTTGAGGTTGGGGTTGAAGGGTAACTTGATTCTGGAGAAGAAGAGAGGACCAAATAAGGTAACATAGTAATAATTCAAATATCTTGAAGCACCTTCAACATAATCTTGTGAGAGCGAAATAGAAAGAAATAAATCATCTACAAAATGGCCATTAAGCACCTCACTGCCTAATGATCTGTAAACTATCGTGGATATTCCACTAGAACAGTCCGTCACAACAGATCTTACAATATTCTAAAATATTTTGTTGTGTAGTTTATTACCTTTGATCTCGAATATATTTTTGCTAGTGTAGTGCTCAAAATTATGGAGCTAACTAAAACCTAAATGAAAGAAAACAAGCAAATGAACACACCATCCACACAAATGAACACAAGATGTGACCTAGGAAACCCATTACGGGAAAAAACCCAACTAGAAGGCGAGGCCTATTCTCTACTCTCTTGTTCTCAGTTATGAAATACAAGTACAAATAAAGAGAAACTCACTATAGAGTTACCATGGACACGATGGACTGAATGGTTGCTAAAGAATCTTCTACCTCCTTTGTTATGCTTCAATATCTCATTCCTAGATGTTCTGCTCGACTGTGGAACGATGACAATACCAAAAGAATGGAACCCCTTCATTTCCTAGCAGCCCAATATTTAACATAACTTGATAGTCATCTAGGGTTAGGGTCAAGGTTTTTGCATGCCTCAACCCTCAATTAGTGTTGGGGTTTTTGACACTCTAGAATCTTCTTCAAATTCCACGTATGTGAGTAATGGGGGCTAATGTGGTATCCACTTAGTACCATGGTGGTCAACAAGGTAGGTCAACTTGCTAGAGGCATAACTTCCACATATGAACTCCTATTGAGGTGATTTTTGCATTGTTTGAAAGCTTAAGGTGTGTAGAACAACATCAAGGTGATGTGAGCTAAGCTTGCAAAGTTTTGACCCTAAAAAGTGTCATTTGATGCTTCAACTAGCTTTGGAAGTTTTTGGACCCTAAATCACCAATTGGGACCTACCCCTAAAATGGGCCCTCTAAGCCAATTATTCCAATTTTTCCTCTCAAAAAACACCAAGATAGATGACAAATTATATAATGATCTAGTTCGGATCATACCTCCCCATTTAGAGAGGTTTTTGGTCCCCAAAATATTTTACTAAATGAGGTAAGAAAATGTATCCTCTGCCTTCTCCCTGGAGTACCATTTGGCCTTGCCTAGAAGCTGCCCTTTCAACCCTTTCTGCTAGAGTTCATGTTGCCCATGTCTCGTAGTTCTAAACTTCTTCTACAAAACCATATCTTCTGCCAACTTTGCTTGAGTTGTTGGTGCTAAGTAATCTATGGTAGGTAGGACCTACTCTTTAATTTCTTAATCCAACATGGAAGGTTCGTAGAGTTTTAGATTTCCACATTCACTATTGGGTAAATGTGCATATATGGGGGTGCATTGAGTCTATAGGCATTGTCACCCACCTTCTCCAATACTTCGAAAAGACCATATCACAAATCCTTGATATTCTTACGAAGACCCTGTAGCCTTTCTTTGTTCATATGCAACCAAACTCCATCTCCCATCTTGAGTGTTTTCTCAATTCTATGTTGATCATGTCGAGCCTTGTACTTTTCTTATGACTTATTCAATGTCTCTTGTACTTGCGAATGGATCTGCCTGATCTTTTCAACAAAATTTCTTGCTTTAAATGCATTTCATGTGATATCTTCCATCACTCCTCCTTGCTGTCCATATACAACATCCAAGGGTGAAGGTGGTAAATACCCAAAACAAGTTTCAAAAGGGGAATTACCTATACAAGTGTGGATCGTTATGTTATAAGAGTGTTGAATATAAATCAAATTTTCATCCTAGGTCTTTGGATGCTTATTATTGTAACCCCTAAAAAGTTGAACCAATGTCCTATTGACTACTTATGTTTGCCCATTTGTTTGTGATGGAAAGTTGTAGATCTCTTCAACTATGTGTCCATCTTCACATCTTGTTGAACATGTCAATTACCACAAACAAATAGTCATGCTCCTTCTTGGTTGTTGGCAAACCACCCACAACTTCCATGGAGATGTTATCTCAAGGTCTAGTGGGTAGAGATAAGGGATGGTATAAACCTTGCTTTCGATGACTAGACTTGTTAGCACAATGAACTATGCATCCTCTAAATTGATCTACGTCTTCTTGCATTGTGAGCCAATATGCACACATCTGTAAGTTGGCAACTGTCTTCCCAACACCAAAATGTAGTACGACATTGGAGGTGTAAGCTTCTCTCGTAAATTGCAATCTTTCACCTTTAGGAACACAGAGCTTGTATAGTTTGTAGAGAAAACCATTATGGAGATGATAGTCAACCTTGCCATCTCCCTCTTCTACATGAATTTGGCTCCATCGTTGTTGAAACACCTCTTTATAGTTCTCATCTTTCGTATATGCCTCTTTGTATGCATCATGGGTAAAAGGCTACATGTGCATTAGAGTTCCCAAAGTTGTAATATTGGACGTGGGTAGCCTTGAAAGCATGCTTGCCAACTCATTAGTGTTACCCTTCTTATATTTGATGACTACATGAAATTGTTGCAAAAATCCCATCCACTCGTAGTACATGATTTGTTGAAGCTTACTTTGGGTCTACAAGTACTATAGCGGTTGGTGATTAGTGTGGATAATGGTTTCCTTGCCCATTGGATAATGCTTCCACTTCTTAATAACTTGAAACATGGTGTAGAGTTATTTATCATATGTAGGGTAGTTTGGCACTACACCATGAAACATTTCATAATAATAGCATATTAGCTTACCTCCCTACATCAAGACCGCTCTCGTAACATATCCACTTACATCCATCTCCACTTTGAAAGGATTATGCAAATTAGGCAATGCAAGAAACAATGCTTAATTGATCTTCCATTTCATCTCATCGAAAGTTTTGATCTATTGATTCTTCCCCTAATGGAAACTCTCACTACTGACTATTATGGCATGAAGTGATGCAACTACAACTGAAAAGGATGTTATAAACATCCATAGGTACTGCACTACCCCAAAAAAAATCCCAACTCCAGTGACATTGGTAGGAATTGGCCACTTGAGGATAGCCTCCGTCTTCATGCAATCTATCTTGAGTCCCGCTCCACAATCACATACCCCAAATACACCAATGAGTATTGAGAAAACTCACATTTCTTAAGGTTATTCAACAACTATTGTTTTTTTAGAGTCTCTAACACCTACATGAGATGTGAGATATGCTCTTCCCAAGTAGAACTATAAACCAATATATCATCTAAGTACACTATCACAAATGAATTTAGAAAGGCGCACAATACATAATTCATCAAACACGTAAATGTAGTCGGTGCATTACATGAACCAAAAGGCATTGCTAGCCATTCATATAGAGCTTGCCTTGTCTTTGAGGCAGTCTTCCAGGTGTCTTCTTCTTTAATTCGTACTTTGTGGTATCCCAATTCAATATCCAACTTGGTGAAGTACTTGTCATGCTGCAACTGATTTAAAAAATCATTGATCCTAGGCAAAGGGTACCGATTATTAAGGGTGATCTTGTTAAAATCTCTATAATCGATACACATTTTCCAAGTCCCATCCTTCTTGGGAACTATGTTGATAGGTGACCCACAAGGTGAGGTGCTCAGTCAAATTGTTCTCTGCTCCAACAACTGTTGCAACTGTTTCTTCACTTTATACACTTCTAGGATGGACTATCTGTGCAACCCAATATGTAACACCATGACTGCAATTATGCTTAAGACTTCATATGATCATGTTTATGAAGCATGTATTCATGTTTTGATTAATAAAAACACCAAACAACTAACTGAGGAGGAAAAAGTCTTGAGATTACTAGCCATGATAACACATGTGGAGTTGATGAAGTGGATTGGTGAGGTGGAGCTAAGACGTTTGAGTGAGGAAAACAAGAAGCTTGCTCAACAAGCTAGCCTATTTTGCAATACATAAATGCACATCCACTAGTGTACTTAACTTGCATGGAACCACGTGACCAATTACGGAAGATAGGATTGGTGGTTGAGGAAATTAATACTATTGACAATCATGATCTCTTGAAGAGGCAAGGATCAACTAAAAATATGATAGAAATACACCCTTGGATTGCCCCTTTAAAATTCAAATTCCTAACTAGAGGTCGCTTCTAACAGAAGCCACAGGAATCCCAAGGATTGGCAAAAGAAGAGGCCAAAGGTGAAAAACATCACTTGTGTTTGTATAGGATAACAAGAACGACAAGGGATACACACACACAAACAAAGAGAGAGAGAGAGAGAGAGAGAGAGAAGAATACTCTAAGGAAGAGTGAGTGAGCGACGAGCTTGCAGGCTAAAGGCACAATGAACTAAAGCATTTAGTGGCAGAGATTAAAGAGAATAAGAAAGTGGAAAGCTTTTCATGAGGAAAATAGGAAGCTTTTCTAATGTATTGATGATCACCCAGAAACAAAGAAGGCCTGAATCCAGATTGGAGTGGTAAGGGGCAGCAACTTGGTACTTACTAGACATAAATCGACATTGGTAAGGGGAGGTCATCGAGGGACTGTATAGCAAAGAAGGGATTCCCTTGTGCAGAGGAAATCCAATTGATAAACTACATGATAAACTTGTGGAAGCCTTGAGCTCAGTGGGAAGGGGACAACTTTTGTTGTTGTCATGGGGGGAAGGAGAGTAACCTTCCTAGATCATCATGAGTTGAAGACCAACTCAATCATTCCCTTGTGGTATCATGGCTAAGCACAAGGATGGAATATTATAGTAAGGCACTCTACAGTATATCCTAAGGTTGGGAGGAAAGGTGCCCTGTCTTAGTCAGTTGGCTATTGATATTTCCCTTGAATAGATAAGTGTCTAACTTGACTGTTTAATGCAGGGTAATGTTGTAAGTGTGTGTTATTTTTGCTCAGTGGAAGTTATGAATTCATGTAGATGATGCATTGAACTCTTGTGTAAAATGGAATGTTCTTGTTCACCTTTATAGTATAAATTTGTTAACTCATGAATTCAAGTCGGGTCAGTATGATTTATATCCATGGAAATCTCGAGGCTTAGGAGGAAAGATTGCAAGATATGGATAAAATATTCACTCAGAAAGAGACAGGAGTGACCTAGTATTTGGAGATTCCTGGTAAGGATTGAGAGTCTAAATCCTTGTGAGGGATCACATGTTTTTAGGTGGAAAGCTTGTAGGACATGCAATCCTTCACCAAACTACCCAAGGAAATACCCTAATATGTGTAAACCCATAAGTCCAAAGCTCTTAGAAGTTTGGTAGAACCTTATAAAGGCTAGAGAAAATACCTTCATTTGATTAAGTATGAAATCTAACCATTGCCCTAGAGGAAACCAATGCCTCAAAATGGTCTAGTTCACAGTCATTGATTCAACAAAGTGAATAGATCTGGATCATTGGTCAAATGGTGTTATTTAGGAGTGGTTAAGTAAGGTTGTGTTTGAGATCCGATGGGGAGAGTCACAAATCGATGAGGATCGTCGATCTATCAAGGAGTGACCAAAGAGAAATTTGAACCGCTAGATCCACCAAAGAGACTTTTGGAGGAAGAGTCATCAGAGGCTCAGAAGGAGGACTATGATAGGAGTGTAATGGGCACTCAAGTGGGAGGTAACCATCGAGGGGTTAGAGGCTCTGACATAATCGTAGTTGTTAGAACCCAGGTATAAGGGTCGTTAGATCTCGGTGGATGATCCATCGGGATGTCGTTGTCGGAAGAGAAATCAACCTAGGATGTTAGGCACTCTGACAAGAACAAGTCTGAATAATCCATTAGAGTGTTGTCCCGAAGGAGATACGCGGATCAAATTGTCTGACTGAGAGTGTGTAGGGGCCTAGATACTTCAATAAGCTAAGTTGGGGCCCTTCCCTGAGAATGAATAAGAGTTAGCTTAGCTTAAATTGTGATAAGAGAAATCCTCACTTAATAAAATTGTGAATTTGATGGTGTGTCATGGTAGGAGAGAGAGAAAAAAAGTCGACATCCCACCAGCCTAAGAGAGGGTAAAGGGGTTGGGTGTGTTACACAATATTTGGCAATGGGGAGTCAAGCAATAAATGTATCTCACGCTTCACTTCTCTCTAAGGTGGTAATCCTTAAGGCTTCTAAAACACTTCTCTATATACCTGCAACAACTCTTCCAACTGATGTTTCTACTCCTTAATGCATCCCTCGAGAGATGCCTTTACTTTTGTTGATTCATCACTTGGTTGATTCTCTCTTAAGAAAATTAATACAAACTTCCTACTAGAATTGATTAATTTCTTGGTTGGGTCATCATTTACCAGAGATATCTTGGATTTACCTTTGTTTTCATCGACGATGAAAGACTTCCCATCCTTGATTAGGCGATACTAGTTTTCTTTCCTCATGAAGATTGCATCCCTCATATACATACAGTGGCTTCCAAACACTACACCACAAATATCAAGTGGTTCTACATCTACCTCCACTTCATCAATATAGTATGCACTTATAGAAAACTTGATCTTACTTTGTTTAGTGACCTTGAGCTCTACATCCTTGTTTACCCATCTTGATGGATACGGGTTAGGATGATCATGAACTCCCAATCTAAGCTTACTGACTAGATCTTCTACTACGAGGTTGGCATGTGAATCATAATTGAATAAAGCATCCACCTTTGTCTTCTTAACCCAGGTCTTGATATTGAAGAGTTTAATCATCTCCTTCTCTTCCATGTGATGAAGGCTAATCAGGTTCACCTCCTTCTGCACCGCAGTGCATATAATTTTTCCATCCACATACAAGTTGCTCTCTACCGGGTTGTCTATATCCATGACCAGTAGGTTCTTCTTCTTGTCATCCTTCTTACAGTTCTTTGGATTCAACTCTAGATGTAACTTCCAACACTTATCTTCGGTGTGACCATTGATATTACAATGGTTGTAGTGGTTGTTTGGATCCCTGCATTAATGTGCAGTGGTTGTTGTCTTCTGGTCCATTCCTTTCCACTTCTTCTTTGCCTCCTTGGAAGCATCTCGGTGATATTTCTATTCGGAACCACTTGGTTGTCATTTCTTACTACCTATATTCTCCAGGTATTGTGCTTTCACATGGGCCTCATCAAATTTCCTAGGTTTAAAGAGCACCAATTGCTTCTGTAAATGACTATATAAACGTCTAGGATAGTTGAGGAGTACGTCTAGGTTATTTGGAGATATACGCAACATAATTGCCAATTTTCTAAACTTGGTGGTGTACTCTTGCACACTCTACCCTTACCTTTGCTTGAAGTGATGCCAATAGACCCATTGGTCCTCTACATACCCAGTAGGGTAGAGCTAGGATTTGATGAGGGTTTTAAACACCTCCCACTTTGTTACTCATGAATCACCCTCTAGCCTAAGTGTCTCTACGTGGATTTCCAACCAAGTTAGGGCATGACCCTCTAGTTTTAATCGGGCAAATGAAATATTTTGATATTATTCTATATCATGGGCACTTAAATAAACTTCTAATTGTTGCAACCAATTATTCAACTTAACAACATCAATCTCACATTGGTAGGGTTTGATGTCCACTTACACTTCCATTTTAAACAATGAATGTGAAGAAGTGATGACACTAAAACTTGGTTGCTCTTTCTCTGGCTCTTTCTTCATATCCTTTTTTGAGTCTTCATTATCTCCCAATTTGTTGTCTGATCCAACTTCTAAGTGAGATCTACCAACCATGAGGAGGGCCAAGTTGCAAGATATATCAACAAATTGTTCTTCCAACTTCGAAAATCTTTCGTTTGCCTCATCCAAAGGGTTGTTACAACTGGACTCATCCACCATGGCTAAGGTTCTGAAACTTCCTTCTTAATCCAATTTCTGGATCCTACAACTTCCCACAAAAACCCCAAAGAAAATTGATATGACATCAATATGATCTATGAATTGTCATATTTATTCCATTAAAACAATTCATCGCAACAAATCTTATAATATAATAAAAAAAAATATTGTGCAATTTATTACCTTATATCTCATATTTATTACTACTAGCATAGTGCTCAAATTATAGAATTAATTAAAATTGAAATGAAAGTAAACAAGCAAATGAACACACCATCCACACAAAATGAACACAATATGTGACTTGGGAAACCCAATATGGGAGAAAACCTAGCTAGAAGGTGAGGCCTATGCTATTCTCTCTCTTTTTGAATTATGAAATGCAAGTACAAAGAAAGGGGCACTCACTGTGGAGTTTCTTTGGACACTGTGTTGAATAGCCACTTCAAAATATTCTACCTCCTCTGTTATGCTTCAATATCCCACTCCTAGGTGCTCTGCTCCACCATGGAACAATAAAAATACCAAAAGAATGGAACCCCTTCCTTTCCTAATGATCCAATATTTAACATAGCTTGATAGTGTATAAGGTTAGGGTTAGGGTTTTTGCATGCCTCAATCCTCAATTAGTGTTAGGGTTTTGGACCCTCTATAATATTCTTGAAAGTCCATGTGTGAAGCACCACATGTGTGAATAATGGGGGATTACATGGCATCCACTCAATACCATGATGGTCAACAAGGTAGGTCACTTTGTAGGAGGCATAACTTCTACATACAAACTCCAATTGAGGTGATTTTTGCACTATTGGAAATGTTACAACATTTAGAATAACTTTGAGGGGGTGGGAACTAATATTGCAAAGTTTTGACCCCAAAAGGTGTCATTTGATGCCTCAAACTAGCTCCAAAAGTTTCTAGACTCTAAATCACCAAACTAGGACCTACCCCTAAAATGGGTCCTACAAGCCAATTTTTCAATTTTTTCCTCCCATAAAGTATGAAGATAGATGAAAAATTATATAATGACCCATTATGGATCACATGATCTTGAAATGGTAATAATGCATATTCAAACTTGAGCTATGGTAGCCTCTAGAAGATAACCAATTGCATCGACAATAATGACATGAAGGAAGTGGGCAAAAAGGAAGCCTTGTTTTATAGATTTGTGCAAGATCATTTTATCAGATAAGATGCCATCAATAGACATGGAATTTGAATCTACGATGTAAAAAAGGGATTTCACCATAGAAACAAAGCCCAACTACAATAACATATCCACGAAGAATGACTAGTCTACTCTATCACAAGCTGTGCCAAAATATCAATATTTTAAAGCAACACTTTATGTCTTCATTTGTTTCCCCATTCAACATTTTTCCCACTTATTAGCATTGTGTCAAAGTGTTCAATAGACATGGTATATCCACACATATTTAACACCTTGAGGTAACCATTCACATAAACAGATCAAATATCGATACACTAATGTATTACGTTGTTACAATCCTTGGAGAGGGAATTAGTCCACAACCCTAACAAACATGGCCACTTGGGGCAATATGTTAATGCAAAAGGAAAAAAAAATACATATGAGTTTCTCACAATCTATCATCAATAAATGAACCTCTATGCTCTTTAAATAGAGATCGTGTACCAATAGGGTGTAAACCCACATATCAATATATTCATTAGTATAGAGGAGAATATGAACTGTGATATCACTTCATGTATAGTACATAATCATGACCGTCGGATTAGATAGTTACAGTGCAAACTAAGGAAACACACTTTACCTTGAGACACATTAGTTCAAGTCGATCTTAACTAACTCCTAGTGTATAAATATCCTAAGATCCATCCTTAATAGAACCTTACGGTAGGATTGAAGGAATTACAAACATGACATAACAGGAGAAGGAAGGAGGCATTAAATCCTACCCCCCTTAATGACAACTTCCTGAACTCCTAACATAGATCAAAGTTTGGAAAACTTCACTTCTATAAGAGACTTTGTGAAAATGTCTATAACTTGATCATTTGTAGGGAAACAATGCACTTCAAGAATGTGATATTGAATAAGCTTTATCATGAAGTGCATGTGTATCTCAATTTGTTTATTGCACTAACACTGAACCAAATCTTTGGCGAGCTGATGGCGCTCTAATTATCACGCAAGAGTGTGGTTGAATACTGCTACTTGAATCCAAACTCCAAAAGGATTGACCCACAAGGCTTCTTGATTTGCACTAATTATTGCTCGATACTCTGCTTCAGCTAAAGAAATGGAAAGGGAAAGTTGATTCTTATGAGCCTAGGTGACAACTTCGGAACCAACACTGAAACATAACTTGCAGTAGAATTTTAATCACCAGGGTCACCAGCCCAACTGTAACAAGTGAAACCAACCAACAAAGGAGTTGCTCCTAAATTGTAATGTATCCTAAACTTAATTGTACCCCAGATATACCGAAGTATCCTTTTTGTTGCTTTCCAATGGCTCTCATGGGGTGTTTGCATACACCGAGTAGCAAGATGAACAACAAAGGAAATAGTAAGACGAGTATGAGTCAAATACAAAAAGCTACCAACTAATTGATGGTATAAAGTGACATCTACTTCACATGTAGTACATGTGACAGAATGTTTGACTCCAAACTAAAATGGATATGGGATTGGTTTACAATCTTCCATGTGAAAATGATGAAGAAGGTCACATGCATCCTGTTATATCCTAGGTCTGCACTACTGCTTTCCATTCCTCCACCATGAAAATCTAACTGTCAAACCCTTCCTTTTTACTTTTTGGATTTCATTTAAGATGTGTTGGGTCATTTTTTGTTGTTTTATTTTCCTAGGTGTTTTTGCCCTTTCCTAGTTCTTTACAAAGTCATTTTTTTTTATGACTTGGATTTAATGCAATAAATTCGCCATAGTTATGTCACTGAGAGGTTGCAAACAATTTAAATCAGGTCCTTAGTGCGAAAAGAGGTTGATTGTAGGAATATCCCTATTCTTGCAAACAATAGTTAACAAGTTATTTTTTGGGTGTTAATGATCAAATAAATATCATGCACAGGTGTGCCACAATCCGTTATCATTACAGGGTCATGAATTATATTCTTGGTAGGTGTTGAATAGGTCTTATCTGCGTATGTATTCCAAAGGATGAGGTAGTGATTGCAACCATGCAACAAAACAAAAAATTCTAGAACAAAGACAAGGAGCCAAAGGAGGACAGGACAACACAGTCCAAAAACTGTTATTCCGGAGTTCATTCCTGTGGAAACCTTGATCAAGAAGTCTCTTGATATCAACAAAGGTAAAAAGAGGTAAGGGATTGGAGCTGCAAGAACCTATGGGAGAAATGGTTGGCCAAAAATTTGGAGTTGCACCCAGATATGAGATGACAACCATCGAGTACAAGTTCAGAAGCAACAAATTCAGAGTTTTCAATAGTAGAAGAAAGATATTGAATTCAACATACTAACATGCAAACGAAATACCAGAGGTTGCAAAATAAGTACCAAAAGCTGCAGTAAAAACATTAAAAGGCGCTTCCTAAATTTTCTCAAAATGTTATGTTTTTCATGTTTTTGTCATTGTCTTCTGGCACGCTTCTGAACAACTGGAGATGAATTTGTGAAAACTAAAAGAGCTTTTTGTTGAGAACAGGTCCATGCACAAAAAACTCTCTTATATTTTACACAAGTATCGTGGTTTGGGAGAATCAAAGAGGCCTTTGAGGCCGTTTTTCCAAAAATTCACCAAATGTCGATTTCCCTGTTTTTGTCATTGTCTTTGGGTGCGCCTTCCGAACATATGGAAATGCATTTTTGAAAAATGAAAGAGGTTTTTGTTGGGAATGAGCCCATGCACAAAAACCTCTCTTATATTTTACACAATTATCACGATATGAGCCAATCAAAGAGGTATTTGAGGTCATTTTCCCCATAAATTCACCAAATTTTGGGTCAGTTTTATCTATCTATGTTCCAGTTTAGTCTTCAGCTGGAGTGCACGTGGGAATCCATGCGAAGTTGATAGCCAACACGTGGGTGAACCGGGTTCGATCCCTGACAAAAATGCTAGAAGATGTTGGTCCTAAAGTCTACACCCGACTGCAAAAAGGGTAAAGCTAGGCCACCTCAAGGGTTTAGGATGATTAGGTTTCATGAAATGTTATTTGGTCAGTTTGTTGATGGGTCTTTGAAGAATATGGATATAGTTACACTAGTTGAGATTATTGTTGTAAAATTTCTCGTGGTTGGTGGTATGCATAGTGATGAACAATTAAATATATGAGAGGAAAAACAAATGAAACACAACCTACAATACAATAATATTCCCGTTGTGTAGAATTTCAGACTTCAGAATAATATTTCAAGGCCTAAAAGACAAAAAATAGATACAAATATTCCTCACAGGTTGCAAATGTAATAGATCCATTTTCAAAAAAACAATAGCTAATTACTAGGTTGTGTGATGGTGAAGGAGATCCATTAAAACAATAGCTGAAAGGGGAAATAAATGCACATTGTACACATCTTAAATTTGCACCCAAAGTAAGACAAGATAAACAAGATTTGAGACAAAACACAAACTGTCACCAATAATTGTATTCACTAGATAAGAAACTTTTACAGTTTTTCTTTGAAGCTCCAACTACAATCCTTATGCTTGCTTTTACCCAAAAATTTGAACCTGCTTAAACAATACAAAAACTAATTTCTTTATCATTTTTCCAAAAGGTTCGACCACCTTTCTAGGATCTAACTAAAAATTTAAACTTCACATTACAAATAGACCCTATCAATCAACTCAACTACCACTCTTTAATCACAAATTGTAAACATTGTTTTGACTTGAGTGAATTTGATTTGAAGCATCAATTCATAATCTTATCCTTAATTCGACCTCAAAAGCATTGTTTTTATCAAAAGACAACAACTTATTACAAGCGGCAACAATGCCTCTGACTAGACTTAAACAAAAATTATATTAGTGCAACAAGAGCTCATGTTGAAAGCTAGAGTAAAACAAACTCATAGCAAGGAGTCTTCCCAAGTTTTTGTTGGTGTTCAACTTCACATGGATGCCCACATGCACTCTAGCTAGAGACTGAACTGAATGGGCATCGAACGTTATTCGATGGCCATGTTTAAAGCTACGCCATAAGGGGACCACTTTGGAGACTTCTTCAAATACACTCATCACTTTTATAGGCTTATGGAATTCTTCTAGGGTTGACATCAATGACAACCAATTTTCCAACAATATCCCATTTGGCATTGATGGCAACACTCATACTCCCCTTGTGATCATTGTTCCCCCTGTCTTCATGCTTCGCTCCCCCTGTCTTCATGCTTCGCTCCCCCTGTCTTCATGTTTCTGATCTTTCTCTCCCCCTTTGACATCAATGGCAAAGGTTAACTCCTCCTAGCATTTTCTCTCCCCCTATCTTCTTTGCAAAATGTCATGTAGATCATTGTGGGGTAGAAACCACTCCAAGTTTCTATCAAAGATACTAAAATGTCTCTCTTGGGAGAGGTTTGGTGAAGATATTTGCAATTTGTTCTTTTGTCCCAATGTACTCCAACTTGATATTATTTTGTGTGACTTGTTCCCGCATAAAGTGGAACTTAATGGGAATATGTTTGGTCTTGGAATATATCACTGGATTCTTGGAGATGCTTATAGCACTGGTATTGTCACAGAATATCGAAATAGGCTCGTCGTATTCTACTTGTATGTCTTGCAAGGTTTGATTCATTCAGAGGACCTAAGTACAACATGTTGTTGTTGCAATATATTTTGCTTCTATAGTAGAAAAGGATATTGAGGACTGTTTCTTACTTAATCAGGACACCAGACAATCACCCAAGTAGAAGGTTGTTCCACTAGTACTTATTCTATCATCAATGCTTCCTGTCCAATATGAATCTGTGTAGGCAACCATAGTCATCTCATTCCCTTTCAGATACCACAATCCAAACTATGTTGTTCCTTTGAGATATATGAAGATCCAATTTACTGCCGTAACATGAGTTTTCTTCGGTGTTGCTTGAAATCTTGCAAGTTGTCCAATTGTTTGCATCACATCTGGTCTTGAGGATGTCACATAGAGTAGGATTCCAATCATCGATCTATAGAGTCTTTGATCTGCTTCTTTAGATTCATCATCTTTGCTCAACTTGCAACTAGTCACCGTAGGAGTACTTCCGGGTTTTCAATCTTCCTTTTCAAACTTCCTTAGCATTTCTTTGATGTACTTGGTTTGGGAAATGAAAATACCTTCATCTAGCTAAGATATATGGAGTCCCAAAAATAAATTCAACTCGCCAAGTAGGGACATTTCAAACTCACTATGCATGTCTTTGGAATAATTATTACTCAACATGTCATCGTCACTTCCAAAGATGTTGTCGTCCACATATACTTCAATGATAAGTATATTGTCTCGATCCACTTTCACGTAGAGATTACTATCTGCACTGCCCTTTTTTAATCCTTGTTGTTGTAAGTACTTGTTCAGTATTTAATACCAAGCTCTAGGGGCTTGCTTGAGTCCATACAGATCTTTCTTCAATCTGCAAACATAATATTCCTTTTCTGATAGTAGGAACCCTTATGGTTGTTTTATGTAGACCTCTTCTTCTAATTCTCCATTTAGAAATGTTGATTTCACATCCATCTGATATACTCTGATCATTTTGGAACATGCACATGCCAAGATCATTCTGATTGCTTCCATTATGGAAACAAGAGCTAACGTTTCTTCAAAATCTACTCCTTCAACTTGAGCATATCCTTTGCATACTAGGCTTGCCTTGTTTCTGGTTACATGTCCATCTTCATTTAGTTTATTTCTGAACTCCCATTTTGTACCAATCACATTTTTGTCCTTAGGTCTTGGAACCAGTTCCTGTGTCTCATTCTTCTATATTTGATTCGGTTCTTCTTACATGGCCTTGATCCAATGTTCATCATTGTTGGATTCTTCAAAGTTGCTTGGTTCAAATGTGGACAATAGTGATAGATTTCTTTGTTCTAGTGTACGTGCTTGTTTGCTTCCTCTGGTTTCTATTCTTGCATTTTTATCTCCAATAATTTGTTCTAGTGGATGATTCTTTTGAACCCAGTGTTTAGGTGTTTTAGCAGGTGTTTGGAAATCTTGTTGAATGTCTCTTGTTTCTTCTTACTCTACTTATGGTTGCTTATCTTTTGGTTCTTCCTTTAGTTCTTCTTCTACTTCCTTCTCTTTTGAATTTATGATTTCTTCTCTAGTCTTCATCTCATTTATTTCATCAATCTTTACATTGATGCTTTCCACTATTTTGTCGAGCCTTAGGTTGTAGCATTTTATGCCTTTCTTTTGCTTGAGTATCCAACCAATATGCCTTTATCAACTTGAGAGTCAAAATTTCCAATCTTGTTATCTTCTATGTTTATGTAGTATTTTCTTCCAAACACTTTAAAGTGCTTGACGTTTGTCGGTCTTCCCTTTCACAATTCACATGGAGTCTTGTCATTTTTACTTCTAAGCATTCCTCTATTCAAGATATGAATGGTTGTATGTATTGCTTGTACCCAAAAGATATCACCCAACTTGAAATCTTTCAACATGTTTTTGGACATTTCCTGTATAGTTATGTTCTTCCTTTCAACTACTCCATTTTGTTGAGGTGTCCTAGCTGCTGATAATTGATTTTTTATTCCATGTTCTTCACAAAAGTCCATGAATTATTTTGATGTGAACTCACCTCCATTGTCTGATCTCAAACACTTGATTATCAAATCAGTCTCGTTTTCAACCATCTCTTTGAATATTCTGAAACATTTGAATGCCTCTGACTTTTTCTTGAGAAAATAGACTCCTGCCATTCTTGTATAATCATCAATAAGTAGCACGAAGTATTGTTTTCCATTCAACCCTTTTGTTCTCATCGGTCCACACAGATCAGTGTGTACAATCTCCAATGGTTTTGTTGTAGAGTATTCCTTTGCTCTAAACTCAATTCTTGTTTGTTTTCCTTGTAGACAATGCTTGCACATAGTATTGGTTGGATTTGAAATTTAAGGCATTCCTCTTATTGCTTCCTTTATGTTGATTTTAACAATATTGTCAAAGTTCATATGACCTATTCTTTTGTGCCAAAACCAAGCAACATATTTCCTTTCCGATCTCATTTAAGATGTATATGTTGTTTGGAGTCCTTATTGTTATTGCCACCAACTTTCTCGATCCTTTTTTCCTTATCTCACATTTCTTTGAGTCAAATAGAAGTGTGTGTCCTTGGTCACACATTTGACTCACACTTAGCAGATTATGCTTCATATTTTTGACAAGTAGAACATTTTCTGCCATGGCATCTTTGCTTCCAAGCTTGACTGTGCCTTTTCCTATAATTTTGGTTGAGTTATCATTGTCAAATGACATTGATCCATCTCTTTCTTTCTTTAGAGTTACAAACATGTCCTTGTCACATGTCATGTGCTTTGAACAACCATTGTCAACATACCAAACACTTCTTTTTCTTTGGGCTTGTAGAGCAATCAAACATTCTTCAATATTCAGTTTATCCTGCTTCCTTTTCCATATCCTTGATGGTTCTTTTACATCACTGTTAAAATCTTGATTTGGTTCCTTTGGAGGAATAGTCAATCTACAATCTGTTGCCATTTGTCCAAAATTATTGCATTTGTAGCAATCTACTTCATTATTTAATGAGTCAAAACTGTTATATTTCATGTTATACATTTCATGAGGCTTTTTAAGATAATTATTGATAAAGTAGCCTTCATAGTTGATTCTTTTTTTTAGCATAGGCTTTAAAATTTATAACCTTGTGCCCAAAATTATTACAGGAATAACATAAACCAAGGAAAATAGTTTGGTACCTGAGTGTGGGGGATATTCTAAGTGGTGCAACTCTTCTGTAATCTTCTTCTTGATTTCTCTCCATTGCTAGTTGTTGATTCTGTGTTATGGATCTTCTAGGTGGTGCATCTCTTTTGTAATATTCTTCTTGAGTTCTCTCCATTGCTTGAATGTTCTCCTTTGAAGACTTGCATTCTTTCTTCTTGATAGGGCCTCTGATGAATTTTGCACGACTCTTTTGTTCTGCTTCCATTTTTGTCATCATGGAGTTCAAACCCTTCTTAGTATGCGTTTGTTTATATCCTAGTCCAAACTTGTCATAGTATGGCTTTTGAATGTTGATGATTTCATCCAATATTTTGGTGTTGTTCTGTTGCATGTCCTTCTGAAGTTCCTTCTTTAGTGAGACTATTTATGCTTCCAATATTTCCTTCATTTTATCCTTTTCTTCCAACTATTTTTTTAGTGTTTCTTCAATCCTTCTGGCTTATTCTACCTGGACCTTTAAATTTATGATTATTTTTTGGACTTCTTCAGAGTTTTTATTGGGATTTTGTGAACCTTCTTTCAACTTGATCAATTCTTCCTTGAGTGACTTGTTTTTCTTCCTTTCTCTTTTTAGCTCACTCGAGGCGTTGATAGCTCTGCTTCAAGGTCAATTTCTCCTTCTTCTTCATAATCGTCTTCATCATTTTGTTGAGTTTCCAATGCCATAAAGAACACTCTTTTTGAGTCATTGTCACTATCATCATCCTCGTCAGATGAACAACTATCTTCTCTTGAGTACATGATTTTCTTCCAACTATTTTTTTAGTGTTTCTTCAATCCTTCTGGCTTATTCTACCTGGACCTTTAAATTTATGATTATTTGTTGGACTTCTTCAGAGTTTTTATTGGGATTTTGTGAACCTTCCTTCAACTTGATATTGAGTGACTTGTTTTTCTTCCCTTCTCTTTTTATCTCACTCAAGGCGTTGACTAGCTCTGCTCCAAGGTCAATTTCTCCTTCTTCTTCATAATCGTCTTCATCATTTTGTTGAGTTTCCAATGCCATAAAAAGCACTCTTTTTGAGTCACTGTCACTATCATCATCCTCGTCAGATGAAAAATTATCTTCTCTTGAGTACATGATTTTCGTGAAGACTTTTCTTTTATTATCACTTTCAAAATTCTTAGCATAAGGAGATTTAGCAGCAAAATGACCAATTTTACCACAATTAAAACATTTTAAAGGAAGCTTACCTTTGTACTTGCCAATTCCTATCTTCAACTTTCTTACGAATTTGTCTATTTATTCATCTTCATCTGAATCATTGCTACAACTGCATTTTGACTTTGACTTTTGATTATTCTTTCTTGTCTTCTTAGATGCTTTGAAAGTTGCTTCCTTCTTGGATGGATTATCCTGCTCTATTCTCATTTCATAAGCTATAAGTATTCCATGTAACTTGTCTATGCTCAATGTAGCAAGATCTGCTCTTTTTTCTAGGGTTGAAATCTTATGATAAAATCTCATTGGAAGAGACCTTAGTACCTTTTGAACAATTAATGGTTCTTTGATTTCTTCTCCCAAGCCGTTAATAACGTTCACTATTTCATCAACTCGCAAAAAATGAGTTAAAATATCTTCATCTTCCTTCATTTTCAGTTTGAAACTTGACCCCTTTGACTTTGGCATCTCCTTCATAAACATTTTGAGGTTTGTCCCAAAGATCCTTTGTAGAGTCACAATGCATAACCTTGACATATATTGAACTAGCCAGGCCACTCATAATAGCATTTTTATCCTTTGAATTGTTTTCACTGAGTTTCTTTCCATCTTTATCTCTTGAGGGAGTGGCAAGTGCCTTGTATCCGTCTACTAATGCTTTCCAGACATCAAATCCATGTGCTTACACAAACATTTTCATCCTTCTGCTTGAGAAGGCATAGTTTTGATCATCAAACAATGGCGTTCCATTCTTGGTGCACTCCATGATCTACCTTCCAGTAATTAGACTCTTTCTGAGAGATCTGCTCTGATTCCAATTGTTGGATTATTAACTGATATTGAGAGGGGGGGTGAATTGGTATTAGGCACTTATTACCACTTTTAATCACGATATGTAAGCATTTAAGATAAAAACAATTTATCTCTTATGATTGCATTCAAGATACCATAAACATATAACCACAAATACACGAGACACATGAATTTTATGTGGAAAACAAAATGGGAGAAAGCCACGAAATGTTTTCTTATATATCATAAGATTACATTCATAGGAATCACCAACTTCCAAAATTCTCCAACACCAACTAGAAGGAGGCACCAACCCCCTGATTTATAGGCTCCAACTTGAAGGAAGCTACAACTCCCTAGATTCTCCAGCTCCAACTGGAAGGAGTCTCCAACCCCCTAGTATACATGCTCCAACCTGAAGGAAGCTACAACTCCCTTTCCTTTCCCCTTCCTTCCTCCCTTGAATATAAATAAGAGAATCAAATCGTCACTTTTGTTGTCACTAATACTAATATATCATCGTCATCAAAACTGATACAACCACATAAAATTCATGCCAAGATCTCCAAGAATATCCTCCAAATCATGTGCTCAAAATCACCACGATGTGCTTCAAACCATGTGTCAAGACATACAAGATGTGATTTAAAGAATATACCATGCCTCAAAACATATACACAAAATGTGCCTTTAACATGTGCCAAACTATCCAAGATGTACCTCAACCATGTGACAATACCTCCAAGGTATGCCTCAAGCATATGCCAAAATTATCATGATATAACCCTCAAAACACACATAAAGACATATCGTTCAATATCTGAAAACTCGATGCATTAGATCACAGATCATAAAACCTTCCTTAACTTCAGCATCAAGAGAATAACACCTTCTTCAAAATTTTCTTTAGCCTTGCGGGACTAGACTGGGCAAAAGGTGGGGCCTCACGTGATGATACCAGGACAACCAGTGGGGGCCTCGCAGAACACCCTATGCTTGACCCACGGGGGTCTGCTCAAACAGGGTTTTCGGAAAACCCTTCTCTAATATGCGGCTCCAAGCACTCCCTCCTTCCCACAACTCCACTACTTCACTTTCACTAAGAAATCACATCCTTTCTTGGTGATTAAATGAGAGGCTCTTGATGTGTATTTATACCCTTCCAAGTAACTTCTTTACTTGATCTTTGAGCTAACCTGTACCTTCTTGTTTGCAACAAATTTTCTCCTTTACTTGACTTTAGGACCAACTTGTAACTTCTTTGACCTTGGATATGGTGCTTCTTGACCATACTCTGGGGCTTCATCTTTAAGAGGGCATAACTTCTTAACCGCGAGGAACCACATGGCATGCCATCTATCGTTGGAAACAACATGATGAGGACTATCAATATATGATGTTTTTAAATACATTTGCAATGTCCTTCATGTTTTTTTCCTTCAATTAACTTCAAGCTTTGTGACCACGCCTTCGAGGCTTCTTAACTACTTAACCATATTTACAGAGCTTCTTGTAGACTTCTTCAAAGCGTCTTCCCATGAGGGCCATGTTTAAAGCTATGCCATAAGGGGACAAATTTGGAGACTTCTTCAAATACACCCATCGCTTTTAGAGGCTTATGGGCTTATTCTATGGTTGACATCAATGACAACCAATTTTCCAACATGGGAAGTGAAAACAAAAGAGAAATGGTCAAAATTTTAGTTCAGGCAGAAAAACTGCAAGTCCTCCTTCTCCAGGAAACGAAAAATGAAGGACGAATATGTCCTTTAAGATAGTAGTTTAATGTGGCACTCGAGTATCTAAAAGGAGGTTTGTTCTTGGGGGGTCTCTGGTGGTCTTTGCACACTTTGGAACCCATTTTAGTTTAGATTAGAAAAATGAGAATGTGCGTCCAACTAATTGTTTGTCTTGATGGCTCATCTCCCCTCAGGTAAGCTCTATTCCATTATTGATATCTATATGCCTTCAATTAGTAGAGACAAAAATTTGTGTTGGAATTCTTTGCTCTCCCTTCATGGCAGATTAAGCCCATCCCCACTCATTTTTTCTGGGGCTTTCAACACCATTCTCCACAGTTATGAAAAACATGGGGGAGCTATAATAAGAGAGGCCTCTGGGGAAAATATGGAAGACCTCATGGCTTCCTTTGATCTAATGGACATCAAATCGTCTTCGAGACTCTTTACCTGGTCTAATAAGAGGCAGGGCCCTGGTCACGTCTCATCCAAACTTGACCAGTTTCTCATCGACAACAGTATATTGGTGGACACCACTGTGCCCACATCTTGGATCCTCCCTTGGATAGGTTTTGATCATCACCTTATTAATCTTGCACTCCCCCCCTATCCCCTTAGGTCCCATACCTTTTCGATTCAACCCTCGCTAGGTTGAGGACCCTTCTTTGCTTGGGATGGTGGCATCTACATGGAACTTTTTGATTCAGGGCTCGTTGATTTTCATCTAGGAGAAAAAACTAAAATCTACTAAGAAGGCTATTAGATAATGGGTTAAACTTGAAATAATTAACGAGAAGAAAGAAATTCAAAACCTGACAACAAAAATGGATGAGGTGCGCATCAATATGGAATCATCCTAGATAACTCCCTCCCTGCTCATAGAGGAGCAAAGTCTTTTCCCAAAAACATCATAAGGTTTTGAAGGCAGAGGAAGAAGATTGGAGACTTAAGTATTGTAGTCTTTGGCTCAAAGCAGGAGATAGAAATACGATTTTTTTTCATCGTAAGGCCAAATCACGCTTTTGGAAAAAAAAGATTTCATAAATTAGGGGGGAAGATGATACTCTTATTTCAAGACAAGATCAACTCAGGCAAGCAGCCAAAAAACACTATGAAAATCTATATATGGAGGATGGCATGGGAGATATAGAGGCCTGAGAAAATCTATTAGGCAATATCCCCAAGATCATCAGTGCAAAAGATAATGAAGAGCTTGCCAAAAAAGTGACAGAAGACGAAATATTAGGGGCGTTACAACAAATGAACCCTGATAAAGCACCCGGGCCGGATGGATTCTCAACACACTTCTACCTTATATGTTGGCGCATCATAAAATAGGATATGGTACATATGGTTCAATATGTTCAAAAATCCACAAGAATGGGGGGTAGTACCAATTCCTCTTTTCTGGCCCTTATCCCCAAAGAGTCCAACCCCTCTTTCTTTGCCCGTTTTCGCCTATTCTCCCTATGCAACGTCTCTTATAAAATTATCTCTAAAGTCATAGCTAATCGAATAAAGCCCTACCTCCCTATACTTATTTCACCAAATCAAGGGGGTTTTGTGGAGGAAAGGAAAATGATGGATAACATCTTGTTAGTCCAAGAAACGATTCATTCAAGTAGGGGGAGGCATGAAAAAGGGATGGTTATAAAACTAGACATGGAAAATACATTTGAAAGGGTTCGACACAATTTTCTATTTGTAGTTTTAACCATATTTGGATATGGAGCAGATCTTCTAGCTTGGATTTCCTCATGTATCTTAGCCCCCTAGATTTCCCCTATGATTAATGGAAGACCGACATAATTCTTTAGGCTCTCTATCGGTTTCAAACAAGACTTCCCCTTATCTCCTCTTCTGTATATTTTGATGGAAAATATTTAAGCATAAATCTAGAGTAGGCAAAACGAACAAAAAGTATCCCGGGAATAAAAATCACCCAATAGGATAAGAGAATAAATCATTCTCAATTTGTTGATGATACATTGTTGTTGGGAGGGACATCCACATTTATGTCTGGAATACCAGCTCTAGAGTGGCCACCAACATTGCCAACATTTTCCAATTTTCGTTGTTGGAGAATTGGACTTCATTCAAATACTTGGGAATCCCCATTTGTCTCCATAATCTTCCTAGTTTGGCTTGGGCCCCTTTAGTGGATAAAAAAAAATCCAAATTTACCCAATGGAGCTCACAATGCTTAATCCAACATGGAGGGTGGTGTTGATTAAATATGTCCTTTCAACTCTCCCCATCTTTCAATTTTCCTCCCTTCTTGCTCCACCCAGTGTCAAATCTTCCATAGCTCAAGAGATAAGGAAATTCCTTTAGATGGGGGGGAATACTAATACTAAAAGAATGCATCTTGTCAATTGGAATATAGTTAGAGCACTAAATATCCATGGTGGCTTGGGAATATTAGATCTGGTTCTTTCCAACCTTGTGTTAGGAGCTAAAATCATGTGACGCTTAGTTATAAGGAAGTAGGAATGGTGGAAGAAGGTGTTGGTTAATAAATATTTGGCTGGAGACAAATTAAGATGTTTGGATGCTTCCCCACCTCGCCAATCTGTTTCTCCCATCTGGAAGTTGTTGAAGGCCTCTCTCCCATTGTTCCAAAGCAAAGCAACATGGATCTCCAGAAATGGATGTTGGATCTCCATCTGGAAGGACAACATAGTGGGAAAACATCCCCTGCACAAGGAAGTGGGAATGCAACCTTTGATCTCATGGTGTTCAGAACATGGAATTAATACATTATTTGACATCTCAAAGTGGCACTCCTCCGGATCTTGGGTCGACTGACATCTAGTTGAGCTTCCTCCTCATATCCATTCTTTATTTCAGTGTCTTTGTCATTCACTTAAAGGTTGTGCCCCCTCTCATCTTTCAACTAGAGATTCGCGAGTTTGGGGAAAGGAACTTACTCGGTCCATGTTGAGTATGATGCTCTCCTAGCGCAATCCATTCTTCCCCTGAAATCGAAAGTGTGGAAAAGAATCTGGGCAACAAACAACCTCCCCAAGATAAATATGTTTTGTTGGACTCTATCTCATGGGAAAATTCCAACATGGGATAATTTGCAAAAACGAAGTTTCCATGGACCCTTTATATGCACTCTTTGTTGCTAGGTAGAAGAAACTCTCCCTCATCTTTTCTTGGACTATCCATCTTCTAAATATTTTTGGGTCTTGGTTCTACAAAGCTTATATTCTCTCATTCGTTGGCCAATCTCCCCCTCCCATCTCTTTAGCCATTGGCAAATAGCATATCAAGGGTCTTTGGCCAACAAGCATATATTAAAGCCATGTTCATGGCAATGCCAAAATTTGAAACATGGAAGATTTGGCTTGCTTGAAATAGAGCTACATTTTCTGGAGCCTCAACCTCCTCATAACAGGTGGCCAACAAGTGTATGGGATTAATGATTGAGCACTTCAACCAGAAAAATCTTAAGCTAAACTTGCAACAACATTTAACTCAAGAAGAAGACACTTGGGTCCAATAATTTCAACAATTTGGTGCAAGCCTCTCTCAGCATAGTTTGCAAATCCCCCCAAGCACTCCTTAGCAAATTTATTTACCAATTTAGGAGTTCAAAAATTGGAAGAACAATCATACAAAGCATATATTAAGTTTTGATGGTGCCTCAAAAGGTAACCCGAGGGTGGTAGGAGCGGGTGGCGTTGTCTTCTCCCTAGGAGGACAAATCAAACTCACCTTTTCATGGAGCCTAGACATCGCAACAAATAATCAAGCTGAGGTATACACCCTTTTCCAAGGTCTACGTCTGGCCCAGAGTCAAGGTATTGAAACCATATCCATCCTTGGGGACTCGAAGGTCATCATAAACCATGTTAGGAAAAAATCTCTTCCATCTGATATGATGCTAAAAAGAATTCCTACAAGAATTTTCAAAGATCTAGAAGCCTTACATTCTCTTAGTGTATATCATGTTCTTCACAATAACAAATCCAACGCTTATCTCCAAGCCAATTTGGTTATCCGAGATCAATCGGAAACTCTTAGAATCAACAACCAAGCCTCCCACCACTTCATTCCTCAACTTTGCCTATGAAAACTCTCGTTGTTTTGATAGTGGGTCTCTGGTGGGGCCCCATTCCTTCTCTATCACCCGTCAAATTTCACGACTCAAGCTTTGTAGTCTCCAACTCATATGTCAACCTGGAAAGGATGCATGGGCTCCCAACTAAATGTAGCAAGCCCCTTTCCGACGATAATTGAGTTTGTCGGACCCTTTGAGAGCTCTAATTTGACCAGAATTCTAGCCATTCCCATGTAACCATAGTCCTTGTAGGAGTTGTCCACATCATAAAATAAACCCCAAGGCATTCCCAATTTCCTTGAAAACTTCATCCAACCATAAGATTAAGGTTAGACTCGGGAGCCTAACCCAAACTAGAGAAAAATCTGTGTTGGTTGATTTTGCATCAAGTTCCAAGTGACACATTTTTAGAAAGAGAGTTTGGGAACCCCATGTCCATCGAGCTTTAATAATTTTGTTTGCATATTCTCCCGAATGAAGTACCACACCAACCGGCCTTTAACCAAAACCATACTACTTGGAGAGTAATCAAGAAAACCTACAAAAATTTCCTTTGTCCATGATTTTAGGGTTTCAACATTGTTCCTCTCACTTGGAAATTGACCCACAATGGTTGAATCTTCGAGGTCCATAATGTCATGAAGCTTGACACTCTCTTATAGCTCCAAATTTATCGCTTCCGCTTTCCTCTTCACACATTTGTGATGTTTCTTTGTTTTCTCCGAAACTCTCGATCCTAGCTCCTCTTGGTTAGAGGTCAGGTATTTATAGGGAAGATCACAACTCATTAGATTGTTGGACATCATACCTCTAAGAAAACCTTTGTCTTTAATACTATCCATAGATTTAGAGACATCGAGAACCAGAGAGCTCGATAAGCCTGATGGCAAGTTCAAGGGCAATTCACCCATAGCGTTTCAAAGGGATAATGATTTCCATTTAGATGTATGCAACGATTGATCCATTTCATGCTCAAGGATTAAATGTTCATATCCACTAGATCCTCCCACCCACATTTCCTTTGATGTGCTCCCCTTGTGAAGTAATTTCTCTTTGTTTTCCTCTTCACACACTTGTGATGTTTCTTTGTTTTCCTCGAACCCTCTGATCCTTGCTCCTCTTGGTTAGAGGTTAGGGATTTACAGGGAAGAGCATAACTTATCAGATTGATGGACATCATACCTCCAATAAAACCTATGTCTTCAATACTATCTATAAATTTAGAGACATCTAGAGTCAGAGAACTCAATAAGCATGATGGTAAGTTCAAGGGTAGTTCACCCATAATGTTTCAAGGGGATAATGATTTCCATTGAGATGTATGCAGGGATTGATCCACGTTGAACTCAGGGAGTAAATGTTTATATCCACTAGATCCCCCCACCCACATTTCCTTTGATGTGATCCCCTTGAGAAGTGATGGCTTAAGAAAGCATATGCGATAGGGTTGGAGGGCTTAATCATCGACAAATCCACCTTAGTGTTCCAAATGACTAAAATATCTTGAATCATATTTCCCAAGAAAGACAGTGTGTCATCTTCCATCATATGATTTCTAAGCTATGATGGTCGATGTGGAGGAGGGTCGTATTCATGGTATGACTCCACTGGTACAGACCAAATTTGTTGTCCTTCTGATGGGTCATCTGTGTAATCAAGGACCTCTTCTTCCATTTTGTTGAGTTTGTAGGCGTGACTTGCAATGAAACCCTAGATCAACAAAAAATCCCTAGGCTTGTGGAAAAAACATAGCCATAATATCTTCGTGTTCACTATGGGTAGATCTTCTCAATATGTGTGTTCAAGAGACATATACATTTGCTCATAGTGTGAGTAGATCTCCGCTCGTTGTGTTCAAATTTCACTGTACAATTTCAAATCTACTTGATCAAATATGGATAGATCAGCTTGCTTCTATACTGAACTGGCCAATAAGACAATCAATTTAATCCACTAATTGCTAAGATAATTGATTTGCTCCATTTTATAGAAAAAACATTACAGTTCGTTCCATTATATATAATATCTAGAGAGTTTATATGCATATATAATAGCTAGAGCCATTCAATATTGCAAATTTGCTTTGTTATCAAATTAGGTCCAATAACCCAGATTGAATTATTATGTTCACTGGACAGATAAATGCAAGGACCATTCTGTAGCCAAATTTCAACCTCACCAAAATATTACCAAAACTTCGTTTTCCATCCAAATGCTTTCTATTCTTCTTATTGTCGACCTTGCACTATGCCACCTCCATAGACGAGTCATTCTATTACATCCTTACTGTGGCTTCAACCTAGACTTGGCACTTTATTACATCTTGAGATGTGACTAATAGAGAATGCTAACTACCGCACTCCAGAAATTACATATGTTCGTTGCACAAAACCCATGGTATTAACAATGGAAATAGTGTTTACTAAAGGCAGAGGGGAGCTTTAAAGAAGAGAATGGTGACTAGGAGTGTTGGAAACTTCAAGTATAGAAGATAAGTGTATCCAATAAGGTGGCTACATGATGTTTCCAGAGTAGAAAGTATGGCATAGACCCCTATGATTATATGATCCATTAGTTGTAGATCTAAGGCTAGAGATTGACTTCAAAAGTTAGTTGGACTTGTCATCTAAGGTCGATGCTTATCAACCTACAAAAACCCTAGCTCTAATACTTGCGGAAACCCTCATCCTTCGAGCTTCTGATAAACATCTATATCTCTTACTCTTTCTTTTATACCTGTCGACGTAGACCTATTTTAAACCTAGATCTATCAAGCACCGAGAGGTATCAAATTTCTCAGGATGTAATTATTTTTTTCATTATTATTCCTTCATATTCAATTATAAACAAAAATTACACCTTAAACCGGATAGTACTCGGGGTAAACCGGATTTTTCGATGGCTTGCTCATTTAAGAGCTCGACATGTCATTTACGGGAATTGAATCTAGATGGGGGGCAAAACACCCCTTAGCATAAACCACTTGGGCTAAAGCTAATTGACTCTGTCATGTGTATATGTACATATGTAGTTATTTGTTTTTTGTTTATATTTTGTTGTTGTTATGTAACATAACATAATGTTAAGTGACAACATCTCTCCCATATTGGGCTCGAGAGCACCTCGCTACTTTGGGTGTAATAATTTTTTGTTGTTGTCATGTAACTTAACATAATGTTAGGTGACAAAATCTCCCCCATAGTGGGATGTAGAGCACCTCGCTACTCTAGTGCAAATATAATAAACTTTATTTTTAACATAAAGTCATTAAATATTGTTTTGACTATTTTTTTTTTATATACACAATACAAAACACATATTACATTAATAAAATTAATGTTGGATTAAAGATTAATAAGACACTCAAATAAACATAATACTAATTAATAATTAACAACTAAATTATAATGAATTTTACCACCATCAAAAGAGATTTAAAAAATGCCAAAAATACACCCATCCCAATGCCAATCATGGTCATGGTACGAGTAAAAATAAAAAAGGAAAATATAAATTTATTTTATCCCAAACAATATGATATCTAAATTGATGGTCCAAATAAAAAATAGAAATCGTGTCTAAAGTATTTCATTTATATTATACCAACTAAATATATCAACAATAACTACACATTAGTGTTGTGAATGCTCAAGCTTTATTGGCGATCCGTGGGGTGAGAGAAGAGTAGGAGGATCGCGAGCCGTGGATCAGGGTCGAAAAATGGACAGTGCAAATGTATTGGCGGGAAATTGAAATTGAGGGGGTCTGTAAAAGGACCAGCGGTGGTGGGGTAAAGGCATTATATTGTTGAACGGCTTCGGAGACAACAATTCGAAGCAGAACGAGTATAGAGATGGCTCGCACAAAGCAGACCGCCCGGAAGTCGACTAGCGGGAAGGCCCCGCGGAAGCAGCTAGCAATGAAGGTTGCTCGAAAGTCTGCCCTGGACATGGGAGGAGTGAAGAAACCTCATAGGTTCAGGCCCGGAATCGTTGCCCTCTGTGAGATCTGAAAATACCAGAAGAGAACCGAGTTGTTGATGAGGAATCTCTCGTTCCAGCGTTTGGTGAGAGAGATCGCCCAGGATTTCAAGACCGATTTGAGGTTTCAATCCTCCATCATTGTTGCGCTCCAAGAGGTGGCGGAGGCTTACCTAATCGACCTCTTCGAATACACCAATCTTTGTGCCATCCACGCGAAGAGGGTGACCATAATGCCTAAAGACATCCAGGTTGCCCACTGCATCCACAGAGAGAGGGCTTGATTACATGTTAGCTTAGGATTTTTGAAAAACCACAAATTTTATTTTGAAAATTCGCTGAAATTTTGGATTTTTTATCATATGGACAAAGGGTGAGTAAGCCACCCTTGATATCCAACAATTTGTTTGTTTCAGTGTGTGTAGGCACGGGTCTTACCAAGAGATGTTGAGGTTTGCATGCACTCTACGATGAGTACATGTCCCTGAGTAGGAGCCATATTTTATCCCCCATTTATAGGGATAACTAAGGAGATGATGTCTTGAGGCCCTCAAGTAGCAAACGTGGAGTATCGAGAGGTAGATGAGCAGGCAAGGGTCCTATCAGACCACATGTCACCATATGATCGATGGCAACAACATCCACTGCACCTAGCTTGTCCCACAGAGGACAACAAGTCTTGCTCCATGAGGTAACAAGTCCAATATTGTGGTAAGTGTCATTTTAATGTTCGAAGCATTTGACAAGTTGCAAAGGGTCCTTTCTTGATTTTGAAAACATTTGCTTGGAAATTATGCCTTTTTACCTATTTCACCTTGGTGAGTATCATGGTTTCCTAGTAAGTGGCCACCCTTAGGGAAAGGGTTGCTACCGGGGGGTCTCCTTGAAGGGTCAACATACCATTCCTGCTCATACTTGCCACCTTCCATCACTTCTCCCCCTCTGTCTCCCAAACTTTTAGGTTTTCGATCTTATTGACCCAAGAAGGGAATGTAACTCATTTCATGGGAAGAAGGGTTCGTTAGGCTCGGAGATGCCCTGGTAAAAAACATCATGCAATTTAGGCTCGCCTTGGGATCTCGAAAGCAATGAAATGCTTCTCAAAAAAGTAAGGGATCCATAAAATAAATAATTAATCAATTATTGAAACTTTCCAAGGTAGAGCGTTTGTGGGCTATGCATTTCCTTTTTAGTGCCCCTTATTGTCTTCAACTTGGTGACACATGCAAAATAAATGGCTAACAAAGGGCTTGGAAAAATATGCCTTAAAAACAAAAAGAGGAAAAGGATGTGGCTAGCCCTCAACAAATGCACCCATAAATGAAATAATGCGAGCCCTTGTATGTCATGAAACCCCATACCTAGAAGTCTAACCCCATCCACCTTACCTTCACCACATGAATTAGGAAGGTTTCTCCTTGGGAACATCCCCTACTCGAGGAATTGGTTCACCCAATAGGGCACTATGACACCCCTCCCATATCTAAATTTGGCAAATTGTATAAGGTCTTTGAGCATTTGCCTATTTTAAAAAGGGGGGATTTGATGCACATGGTCAAGTGGTTATTTTATTAGATATGGCTTACTTGGCATGATATTGTGACTTGTGGACCCTTGGAGGGCATACTTGTTTGTCTTTGCAGGAACTTGACAGGTGAAAGTTTGATCATGAAGGCACAAGGTCACTTGCACTTTCATTAGGGGCATGAAGCCCACATGTTGGATGATGTGCCCCATTCTCTTTGGACACATGGATGATGAATGTTGCCTTTGGAGGCATGAGAGGACACCTTGGAGAAGGATACTCCCCCCCCCCCCCCCTTGCCGAACTTTTGGCGTTGGAGGCTCAAAACGTCATCTCCTAGGGCATGACATCATCATTTAGGGCTTTCTTCTTTTGTAAATTTGAATTATAATTTGTAAAGGAGAAAATTGAAGAGGTCGGCCTCCCTAATTTGTGTTTTACCTTAAGTATGTGGACAAACTTGTTTTACAATGGCTTGTATAAATAAAGGCCTTGTCACTTTCATTTTACACATAACTCACTTGAGAATTACAAAAGTGTTGGCTAAAATTTTTGCCCTACTTGGGAAAATCACATCTCTCCCTCTCTCATGCTATTTGGATCCTTGTTACTTGTCTATTGGAAGGAAGGCTAGCTCTATCTCTTGGATGCTTTGTTATTTCTTTTGTGATGGAATATTCTTGGCAAAAAAGGATTTATCTTGCTAATTCTTCGACTAGGGAAGAAATTTATGCTTTGTGTTGTTCTTTCTTGGTTGCGAGGTTAATTTTGTTAAGCTCTCGGAGGAGTATAAAGGCATGCACCCTCCACTAAGATCTATCACCATTGTCTTGGATAAGCTACTTTTGCAAAGGTTGCTAGGAGGAATAAAAATGATTACACCCTCCTAGATTTACCTTACTAGTTTTGTTTTCCTTAGGGAGTAAAAAGACTTACACTCCTAGAGAAGTAACACAACTGGCCCTTACACAAGAGACCCCATAATCCAATTGATAAGGCACTAATATAATTTGAATTGCAGATATAAAAGCATTGCATTGGTATACGTGAATTGTTGAGATATTGCAATTGTCTAAGTTGGAATTGATTCTACATGGTATAAGAATTATTGTGCCCTAAGGACGTCTAGCTTGGCTAACCAATTCTCTTTTTTTGTAATAAACTAATGCTACAATCATCAGGGTTGTTGCAAAATCACTCTTTCATAATCTTTTACTACTCTTTCTACCGCTGAAAATTGTAAGTAACTAGTACTAATTATTCTTCTTGTCGAGGGCTTTCATTTGGGTGCTTTACTTGTGAATTTCCATGGCTAGAACTTACTGTTGTAGAAAAAAATTTCTACAACCACAAGGATGCCCTAATATATTGTTGATAACATATTTTTCAATCCTATTTTGCCACCAAAACTTGGGTTTAAGTATTGGAGTATTATCTATATGTTTAGGGCTTGTTCATCAAATAATTATTTGATGTTTTTGATGGTTAATAGTGCAACTGTCATAAATTATTCTTTGTTGTTGAAAATATGATATATGTTGCAGTTCTGGGACAACAAGATTATCTTGTTGATTCCCCATTTATTAGAGGCTTGGTTTATCATCGTTTGTCTTGTTCTAGGTAGGGATAACACTATTTTGTAGGTACACAACACTTGGCAACCATTTACCCTTCAACAAGACTCTTCTTCAATCCATTTCTTCATCTCCAAGCTTGACCTATAGGGGATCCATTGACCATTCTCTCACTTTCCATCTCAATCCCCCCTAGGGTCACCAGGATTCCCCTCTTGTGACAACTTATCATCACTAAAGTGAGGGGAGTGTCTATCTAAGGTGATTGTGGGTAGGTACTCCCATAGTTGTCAGACTCTCGTGGATTGGGTTAAGCTTTAGTTGTCAGACTCTTATGGATTGGGTTAGGCTTTTCCCAGTCTAAAGATTGTGCGATAACAGGCCGCAACCCCCTAGATCTCCAAGGCACCTAAAGAGAAATTTAGTTCACCACCTAAAACCACCAAACCATTTTGAATCCGATCTTTTTGAAGGAGATATTCCTAGTGCTCTTGTCTATCCAGGTAGAGACCATAACTATTTATGTAGGTGAATTGTTTTGTCAATTCCAAAGAGCACATAGTAGCCCCAGGTCCTGAAGTAAAATTCCAAGAATTGGATAGAGAGAAAGACTCTTTTTCTAGCTAGTGATGAGCCCCCCTAGATCTTCCTAAGGAATCTATGAAAGTAAATTACCACCCCTTCAAAAGAATGGACAGGTCCTTAACCACTTTGTCTCCTTCGATCATAATCTCTCGTAGGAATATGATAGAGGGGTTGTGGGAATCAATCAATCTTTTTATGGCCAATTTTTGGGAGGAATTGGCCAGTCCTCGAAAATTTAGAGAGAGAACAATCATTTCGAAACCTCCCTAAGGGAATTTTCCCTAACAACCCCATTCAAAGACCATTGTTTTCCACTTTGAACCTTAGTGTTTGCTTGATTGTGTGCCAAGTAAAGGAAATATTTCCTCCCTCTCTGTGAGGGTTTTCGATCCATTTCTTCTAGAGATCCTAAGGCTCGTACTATCCCTCCAGAGAAGAGATAAAATCCTTTATTCCTAGGTTTGAGATTATACTGTGCAACTTTAGAGGACCAGGGGTCTTGAGGAGCTCCCAAATATTAAGAAAGACTAGGCAAGTTTATGGAGGATTTAGGAGAAGGAAATTTATTTGGTATTTTACCCAACTCATCAAGGGGGATAAGGGTAGGGGGCTTCGACAAGTTTATCCTTGAGAGACTGGGCAAGAAATCATCTAGTAGGGTTTCGAGAGGATTCAAAATTCCCACCTCCCAAGAGCCAAAACAAAAATTCTCATACTTTTGTAAAGGAACAAAGGAAGGGGAAGAATTGAGCTTACCCAAGCAATCATATCCACAAAAGGGAGGCATAGGGCACTCATTGTGTTGGGTTGCTAGGTCCTCTATTGGAGAAATCATCAGGAGACTGTGATTTTGTAGACCTTTAACATCTTGAGCCTTTTTCAGAGAAGGTTGGGGAGAATCTTCATCTTCCTTGTGCTCTCTACGAACCTAGACTCTATGCCTAAGTGGGAGTGAGTAATCCTTTGCAAGATACCCATAAAATTGACATCAACCACACTTAAATTAGATTCCTTTGTAATCCAGGGATCAACTAAATATAGCAAGCCCCTTTCTGACGATAATTGACTTTGCCAGACCCTTTGAGAGCTCCAATATGACCATAATTCTAGCCATTCCCATGTAACCATGGTTCTTGTAGGAGTTTTTCACATCATAAAATAAAGCCAAGGCATTCCCAATTTCCTTGAAAACTTCATCCAACCATAAGATTAGGGGTAGACTCGGGAGCCTAACCCAAACTAGAGAAAAATCCATTTTGGTTGATTTTGCATCAAATTCCAGGTGACACTTCTTTAGAAAGAGAGCTTGGGAATCCCATGTCCATCGAGTTTTAATAATTTTGTTTGCATCTTCTCCCGAATGAAGAACCACACCAACCAACCCTTAAACAAAACCATACTACTTGGAGAGTAATCGAGAAAACCTGCAAAAATTTCCTTTGTCCATGATTTTACGGTTTCAACATTATTCCTCTTGCTTAGAAATTGACCCACAATGGTTGAATCCTTGAGGTCCATAATGTCATGAAGCTTGACACTCTCTCCTAGCTCCAAAATTATCACTTTTTCTTTCCTCTTCACACACTTGTGATGTTTCTTTGTTTTCCTCAAACCTCCCAATCCTTGCTCCTCTTGGTTAGAGGTCAGGGATTTACAGGGAAGAGCACAACTCATCAGATTGATGGACATCATTGTAACACCATGTTTCCCCCAGATTGTAAATATAACTGAACTAGCCAAGGACTATGGCAAAACTCATAAGTGTGAATATGTGATGTAAATGGACCTGCAGGAAGAGGTCAATGAA
>JZKD02S2228499.1:21704-38164 GCA_000966675.3 Picea glauca
ACTCACCTGTGACTCATCCCGAGTCACTCTGATCTGACCATTTCTACTTCAAAATCCTTGATATTGGCTTGAGCTGCTTCGACTTGTTATTGTGCCACAATCCCTCTAGAAATTGTCTGACTGTAGTGACGACTTGCTCTAGTTCCACTCCTCGACCTTCAATCTCTATAAATAGTTGGTAAGCCTCATCCTGTACATGTTGGAGCCTCTGAGTTACTTCCATAACTCTTCTCTTAATAGTGTGGACCTGCTGTTGGGTAGTGTGTTGCTCTTGGGATTGCTTCATTCTTTCCACAGCTGATAGGGGCTTCAACCGCGCATGTATTGTCTTTTCTTACTACTTCTATTCCTATAGATATGAGTCAAGTGCCTTCAATTTTGGATTCCTAGTGAGTCTCTCATATGTCTGGGAACTACAATCACTCATTTTCTTGCATTCCATGGCAAGGGCTTTGAGTCTTTCAACTGCGCTTTGAGCAGTTGCTTCTCTTTGATCCCTTACATCCTGCGGGGTGTAGGTTACAGTGTAGAGCTATAAGTCTGTTATTCATTGATGTAGTTGTTGGATAGCTTCTGCGAGCTACTCTACTTGATGTGTGACTCGGTATTCATCCTGTGGTTCTAATCCTATCACAGAATGGAGGGCTCTGTTGATTGCTTCTTTCACTTCAATTTGCTCTGAGAGAAACTGTTCTTTTTCTTGTTGCATCTGGGCTTTCTCTTCTTCAAACTTTGCCTGGGGAGAAACCTTCTCCTATTATGAAAATATACATTGTTCTATGATTATTCCTTGCACTTGCTTCAAGGCTTGGGTGGCTTGTTCTGTTTATTCTTGAGTGCGACGAAGGTGAGCTTCGACCGCATCAGCTAGTCGACGTAGTTGGGTTGGCTCATCTCCCAATTCTAGTTCTCCTGATCGCAGGGGCGCAGTGGACACTGCGCGACTAGACTAAAGGTCCTATTGTACCCCTCAGAATTTGACCTTAATTGTATCGTACATTTCCTCCTACTTAGTTTTTGTTTCTCCACAATTTCCAGCCAAGTGTCGTTTAGGGATTCTATGATGAAGTCAAAATCATCGGTAGTGAGCACAATCTTCATCTTGGTCACGATGGCTTTCGATTTCTTCTGGGAAGAAGGTTTCGAGGGAGAAACCTTCCTCTTCTTTAGGGAATCGGTCTCATCTCTAGGTGGTGTTACTTCTCCTGGCTTGTGTTCATCTCCTTTTCCATTTATCTCTTCGTCATCACCCCCTCGGTCAGGTGACACAGAAGCAATATTTCCTGAGGTGTTGCTTAAATATAGGACCTCTTCGGTCTTCTTCGTTCTGCTAGGTCCAGGTGTATCATTTTCTTTGTCCATGATCTCTAGGCTGTCAGGTTCAGACATCTCTACAGGGTTTTTCGGAATAAGGAGGTCTATTGACCAGTCCTTAGTGATCTCCTCAAGGTCCTCTTCCGTGATTTTGTAGTATGAATGAAGCTGCTCCTTATATTCATTGGCTCGCGTTGTAAGGTCGATGAAGTGTCAATCTGTGCAGAACTTCATCAGGGGTTGAAACATTTGTAGGGTGTTCGGAGTCATGTGATGTTCACCTTCGATGGATCTCTTCAGTTGAAGGTAATATGTGTGAAAAAAAAACATTCGACTACCACTGTTTGTTCATATCACTCGAGTACCAGAGTGTGGTGAAATTTGTAGCAAGTGGCTCGAACAGTTCAATATCTAGGAAGGTTGCACCTTCTGACATCTCCCAGACAACAAAGGTGATTAGGATCAGGAGCTAGCTAAAGTGAAACTCGTAGCCCTAATCCTGTGCTTCATAGTAGTCGAGTTCCAACTGATTAACTAGGTACTTTTCCCAGTTCATCTATAGACCTTCCACACACTTCCCTACAAGGTCAACGACAAAGGATGTGACCTGCATAGGTTTGTTATTCCTTACTAACTTCTTGACTATGAGCTAGCAGGCTAGGTGCACTATGCCATTCTGGATGGAGGCTACCTTATAGCCTTGTATCCCCTTTTCAACATAGTCGTATGTATCCTTGATCTTTTGTGCTAGTGCACGATCTATGGCTTTTCCTAGATAGAACTCCTACGGGTCAGGTCCTTGCATACTTAATCCTATGATTCTATGGATCAATGTCGGATCGAATGTGATACGACGGTCTAGCCATAAGTAGCCACCATGGTAACATGAAATCAATAGCTTGACACAGGCGTTGACTTCCTGGTGCCTTCCAAAGTGTGGGATTTTCATTATGTTTAACAAGGTGGAATGTGCGACGTTCATCGTCCATGGCTAGGGGATTATCTTTGAGTTCCCCTTCGTCCTGGTCAGGTATTTATACGGGGAGAGAATAATATAGTTCTTGCGATCTCTGAGATTGAATTCATTGAACTTCAACACTGCGATCTTGTCCTACTACACTTGAACTGCGTGTATCCCCTTCGGGAGGTATGCAATAACCATGGTGTACTCGAAATCTCTTGGCACACTATCACAAATCACCACGCTGGCCAGAGGCGGGATGTAGTCATGCAACATGGTCGGGATTAGCTTCGCATTTGCTAGTTCATATCTGTTTTTGGTTCTCTTTTCCACTGATGGTCGGGATGGTCTAGTTCTGTGAGAAGTCGTCGGAGAGGCTTGCACTCCTCTCGTTGAGGATTCTTGTACACCAACATACATCACTCTTTCAGACATGACTCTCTCATTCATGAGGTCTATGAGTACTTCCTTCACAGACTCTTTGAGTGCGCTAAGTTCTTCGGACATACATGCTCATGGTTGGATATCTCAGGTTCGAAGAGTAACTGCTCAATCCAACGAGATAGATGGCAATAGCAGGATGATCACTGTGCAAAATCAACTATTTTTCTGGTTTAGATAGTCATGATTGGAAAAAGTGTTCTCGTTGCATGGTGCGACGAGATATATAACTTGGAAACGGGTCTCTTCCTCTGTCAAAGTTCCATGAGCACTCATAGATATCCAAGTAAGTCTTCCACATAGGGTTATCAACTTTCCTCTAAATAATCCTATTACTCCTAATGAAGGAATCATAGTAAGCTCCCCTAAAATTTTCCAAGTTCTTTCTATCATGATATTCACTTATGTTTCCTCATCCAGAACAAAGTCAATGTGGAAGTCTCCTAGTCTTGTTTCAATGCACTCTTTTTCTTTGAAGATCTCTGATAAGATGATATGTCGGTGGTCATTCAGGGTTTCTGTCATCTGTAGCAATACTTTTTTTTATTCTTTATAAGGTTCTTCCATGGTCTCAGTTGTTGGATCTGCATTAGGGTTTTCTTGGTTCATATTCATCCTTTCAACCTTAGCAATCATTCTAGGGAAATACAATACTTCATGGTCCATAGCTTTGCAATAGAGGCAATGAGGTTTTATACCAAGGCATTCCTTGGCCATATGTCCCAATCTTCTACAACTATAACAAAGGGTTAATTCTCTTTTTCTCTTAAATGATCCCCAACCTTTCATGTACTGTGCGCCAGGATCATGGTAGCTAACCTGCAAAAAATTCTTTCTAGGACCCTGCATCCATTTGTTAGTCAAAAAATTCTCTCTATGCATAGGTATAACATATCTTTCACTTTTCTTATCAGATTTACTCATATCAAATATTCTTTCTTATATCACTGCCCTAGTTTTCAAGCTAGGACAAATATTATCAAACATACCTAGATCCATATTTAGGAAAAAACAAATTCCGCTAGTCTTATCTTCTGCAGAGCACAAAGCTTCCAGATCTAAAACTTTTCACTATTCTTACCTCTATCAGAGCACAAAGAATTCATATCTTACCTCTTTTCTTTAGATTGGACTTCTTTTCTTAGCACAGAGCTTCACAAATTAAGTAGAATACTACGCACAAGAGCGACAGATCTACACACAAAGCTTTCACAATTTTAGGTCATATCTTCGCATAAAGATTCTTCTTCCTCAGTTCCCATAAATCACAGTTTCAAGTCCCAGCAACATAACAATTTGTTGGCATAGGGGCAGACCCAGGGTTCAACGCTACAACAATATACCAACAAAACCCTAACTATCGGCCCTTTCGACAACACATGTGAATCAGATGAACTCTCACCTGAGGTAGAGGCAGGGGTGGTTGCAGACTCAGATGTATGAAACCTTAGCTAGGACACAAATCTGTGATTAACACTTAACAAAGCACTCAACAATTATCATTCATCAATATCCAGTCTTAGTTACAATGCAGTTAAACCCTAATTATAGAGTATCACAATATTCATTCATATCTAAGGTATTTAAGCACTAAACATGTGTACATAAGTCAGATCTAACATCCATCCATATTATTAAGCACTAAGCATAAACAAATCATTCATCTATATTAAAGAACTAAGCAAATAAACACATAAACACATCAATACATCACACAAAGCATAGAAACACAACATGTACATGGTTCACCCCCACCCTGGGGTTATGTCCACCAACTCTTCTCTTCTTTATTATCTTTGGTCAAGATTCTTACAGGCATATAGCATCTAAGTTCTACTCCATAGAGGATAGGAGATCTGCGTACACTCTGCCAGATCCTCCTTCTTCTAGCTAGGGTACAACACCAATCCTTCACATAGTCTCTTACAGTTACTTGCACTAGCCTTGCAAGCCTCACACAGTATGCACAAAGCACTTACAAGTCTTGATCACATAGATCCAACTCTAGCACTTAGCACAATGGCCTACTAGGTCTCTTCCCCCCCCTAGCTACTTATTTATACATTACAAAATAGGCCTAAACATGGGTAAACCCATGGACCGACATCCCATACCCATTACATAATCCCAAAAAGGGCCCTAAAAGGGGATGAGATCCCATGATCTCCACTTCATCTTGTGCTCCACCTTCGATAGCCTATCAAAGTCCCAAAATTAGGTCAAACATGACCAAGAATCCTCAAAACTTGGTCATGGGCCAATAATCATTCATTAACTTAGATAAATATGGCAGATTAAGCGTAGCCAAAAAAGGGAGGTGGGGTTGTGACATCTAGCCCCAACCTCCTGGAAATATTGTGCTTGTGGATTTGGAGGCCATCTAGGGTTATGGTAAACACTATGGTTCTTTCTGGAATTATAAGGCCCTCCTCCGGGATGATTCATATAAGGTTGGTTGGGCATCATTCCAGCTGGAATGTTCTATTGAGGGTTATATAAATTTCCCCTAGCCAGATTGGATTTGGGTTGGGGGATTCCCAAAGTGTGAAACTAACCTCCTCCAGGTTGGAAATCGGAGGATAGAGGCAGATTCATCTTGCCAAATGTATTGGTTGGGATCTACGTCGAGGAGGTGGGGTTGTAGGACGAAACTTGAGTCGAAGCTTGTCTACAAGGTTGACTATTCCACCTAGAAGTGGGAGGATTGGACCCAGGGTTAAAAGCAGGAATACCCCTCATATTAGGAGTTATTTGAGGGATTTGAGATACACCAAATGAAAAAGGAGTGTAGGGAGGTATACTATGCCCAATCCCAATGATAGCATTAGGGCCAGCAACTAGGATGGAGTTCGAAAAATGTGAAGTGAAGTTAGGCATACCATAATAAAATGGACTAGAAGCCATAKGGATGGACTGAACATTGTAGCCTGGTGAGTGGCCAAGAGACCCAAAGKGGTTTGAGGTGGTATCTTGAGCATTAACTATAGGTCGGKCCACARTAATGATAGGTACCTCCAACACTACAACCATAGAGGTTGCAAGAGTCGAAGGGGTGYCATTAACTATAGTGGGTATGAGAGTCGAAGGGMTCCCAGAATTATGAAGACCAGTTTTAGTACTCATCCTTGTAGAATCACAATTTTGAACGGTGGATGTGTGTGTACCACGTATAATGASTCCACCTTTTAGAAGGCAAGGTCAYGAAATCTAGTGGTAACTGTAAYAAGCGAYGGGACCAAAGGGGAGGCTGGTTCGACTCCACAATGAATTAAGACTCTAAAGATAAAAAACATATCCTAAGGCCAACTAGTAAGYAAATATCACACCAAMATTCAAATGGCCAATATGCATGCAAACGGGGTAAAGTGGTTGAGCGGCCTCCCTCCGTAAAGAAGGTATGTCTCTCCCAAGAGGGGCTTGAGACTCCCTGCTAAAGATCGAAGGTAACCAAATCATTTATAAGTKCCCTCATGGGCTTAACAACCAGTCGGTCAGATCCCCCCAGAGAGGTAATCCTCCATAAASGYTGTGTGTTTTCTGACCCTTATCTGACCTAGGGTACCTCCAAAATAACCCATGTAAGTAACCTATTGRACACATAAGTCAAGAAACCAATAAACCACTGTATAATCGATGCACAGGAGAGCAGTCGTAAGTCAGGTCCACCATATGGGCAAGTTAGCAAAGCCCGAAACCTTGAAACAACCACCTCTCACAGAGGTAAAGGCACTAACAAGATCCCCAGATACGAATAGATCCCCAGAAATATCTCTGACGCTAGGAAGGTATCAGGGGGATATCCCTTTGACCAACTTCACGTAACCTTGTGATTAAATCTAATGTGAGCGAAGCCTCCTGATCTTACAAATTATACAATGGATTTCTCCACTCCCTGACCCAGACACATATGTTGATTTAATTGCCTTGGAGAAGTTTACTCACAAAATCCTATTCCAAGGCACCAAATCCTAGGCTAGTTTGTGCACCCTAGAAAATAAAATCGTTACTAATAAATTTTAAATTATAGCGTTTATTTTATGGCCATGATTACTCAAAAAGGTATGGTAATGAAACTCATGGTGTTATGAATATATAAGAATAGTAAATATGAAAGTAATGCAAAGTCCTAACTTTAAATTTTGATGAATGATATGATCCTAAAAAATGATTGTTGGCCCTTGGACAAGTTTTGAGGATTCTTGGTCATGTTTGACGTAGTTTTGGGACATCAATAGGTTGTTGAAGGTGGAGGGAAAGATGAAGCAGATATTGCGGGATCTCGGCCCCTTTTTAGGGATTTTTGGGTTTTGGGCTTATGCAACAGGTATGGGATGTCGGCCCATGGGTTCACCCATGTTTATGCATATTTTGAAAATTATAAATAAGTAGTTAGGCGATGTAAGAAGAGGCTGGTGTGCTAAGTGATAATTTTGAATTGCTAAGTGCAAGTGGTGACTGTAATGGCTTTGTGTATACTCTGTGAGACTTGCAGAGATAAGTGCAAGTGACCATAAGAGACTGTGTGTAGGCTTTGTGCTGTAATCTAGCTTGGAGGAGGATCTAGCGAAGATTGTGAAGATCTCATGTTCTCTGTGAAGTTGATATTGAGGATCTGTGCATGTAAGAAGGTTTAAAGAAGTTAATAAAGAAGACGAAGATTTGGTGGACGTAGCCCCAGGGTGGGGGTGAACAACGTATATCCCGTGTCGTGAATGCTTTGTGCTTTTGGTTGTTATTTTGTTTATGTGATTCAATGCTTAGTGTGATGTTAGATGATAGATGGATATGATATGATAGATTAGTGTTGAATGATGTGAATGAATGCTATATCTAATTTATATGTGTATGCTTAGTTCTTGGATCTATTGAATCTATATGAATATTGCATCGGTCTATTGTTAGGGTTTAATTGCATTGTAGAATAAACTGGGTATTGATGAAATATAACTGCTAAGTGTTCTTTTAAGGTGTTATAGTCACAGATTTGTGTCAAAGCTAAGGTTGCAAACATTGGAGTCCTACAACCACCCCTGCCTCTACCTCGGGTGAGACTTCACCTGCTTCACAGGTTTTGTCGAAAGGGTCAGTAGTTAGGTTTTTTTTGGTGCGTTGTTGTAGCGTTAAACCATGGGTCTGCCCCTGTGCCAACAAATGGTTCTATTGCCAGGACTTGAAACTTTGATTGCTCAGAACTAAGGAAAGAGGAGCTTTGTGTGAAGATCTGATCTGAAACTGTGAAATCTCTGTGCATAGATCTATTGCCCTAGTGTGCAGTATTCTACCAGATCTGTGAAGCTCTTTGCTGAGAAAAGAAGTCCAATATGAAGAAAAGAGGTAATATCTGAACGCTTTGTGCTCTGATAGAGGTAAGAATAGTGAAATTTTTTAGATCTAGAAGCTTTGTGCTCTGTTGAAAGTAAGATTAGTGGAAATTTTTGTTTCAAGAGTATGGATCTAGGTATCTTTGATCAATTTTGTCCTAGCCTAAAAACTAGGGCACATCTAGAAGAACAGAGGTTTGATATGAGTAGATCTGATAGAAATAATGAAAGATATGTTATACCTATGCATAGAAATAATGTTTGGACTAACAAATGGATGCAGGATCCTAGAAAGAATTTTTTGCAGGTTAACTACTATGATTATAGTGCACAGTACATGAAGGGATGGGGATCATTTAAAAGAAAGAGAGGATTAACTCTTTGTTACAGTTGCAGAAGATCGGGACATCTTGCTAAGGAATGCCCTGGTAGAAGACCTAGTTTTCTTTGTTGTAAATATGTGGATCATGAAGTTATGGATTTCCCTAGAATGATTTCTAAGGTTGAAAGAATGAATATCAGCCAATAATACCCTGAGGAAGGTCAAGACACTAAGATCATGGTAGAAACCCCGAAAGAATCAGAGACTGTATTGCTGCAAATGAAAGAAACCCTGAATGACCACCGAAATATCAATTTATCAGAGATCTTCAAAGAAAAAGAGTGCATAGAAGAAAGAATAGGAGACTTCAACATTGACTGTGTTCAGGATGAAGAAACAAAGGTGAATATTATGACAGAAAGAACTTGGGAAACATTAGGAAATCTTGCTATGATTCTTTCATTAGGAGGAATAGAATTATTTAGAGGAAATTTGATAAACCTATGTGGAAAGCTCACTCAGATATCTATGAGGGCCCATGGAACTTCGACAGAGGAAGAATTTGAAGTTGTTAAGTTTATTGAGAACAACGCCCCATTTTCTATATTACTAGGAAAACCTTGGATTGAAAGGGATCAGGCCAGAAGGAAAGAAGAACAAGTCTTAGAGTAGAAGAAGCAGGAATTAAAATATTTCATGACTAGGAGGATTACACACTTGATTGTAGAAGAAGAGAACAGATCGAAGCTATTTAAAACCAGATACTTGGATGTTGACATTGGAAAAACAGAAGAAGACTCACAGAAGACTGAAGCACCTACCCTAGAAGAAGTATTGCCCTTGAATCCTAGGAAAGAATCTCAACAACATGTAGTTACTATGCCAAGAGGAGATAAGAATCAGAATGGAAAGAGGAATGCCAAGATGAAGCTCACTATAAATATGGTTATAAAACTAAGCAAGAAGATATCAAAGATCGAAAAGTTACAGAAGGTTCCAGAGGGAACTTTACAAAAGGAAAATTTACAAAACTGGCACTTTGTCAGGATATCAGAACAATGTCATATGGCACTTCACCATGGCGAAGCATTTTAGCCGTTGGGAACAATATAACTGTTAGATTGATACCCTGAATGGGTAGAAAGGAATTTATGGTCAGAAATCTCGCCATCAGACCGTTGGGACCGTGCCATAACAGACAAAACTGAGTTAATGAAGGATTCTCACCTATTGGAAAGATCTGTTGCCTAGTTATCTACTTATTCCATCGAACCTTGCACCGAGAACACTTTGCCAACTATCATTATCTGAGCTCATGGATTTGTTGATTTCGTGCAGTGATTATTGAGCTATTTCTATCCATCATGTTGCATTGAGTAGTTATTCTTCAAACCTGAGATATTCAACCACGAGCGTGTATGTCCGAAGAACTTAGCATAGTCAAAGAGTCTATCAAGGAGGTACTCATCAACCTCATGACTGAAAGAGTAATGTCTGAAAGGGTAATGTCTGAGGGTATACAAGCATCATCGACAAGAGGAGTGCAAGTCTCTCCATCGATTTCTCTTGGATCCGGACCATCCCGACCAACAGCGGAAAATGGAACCAAGAATAGAGATGACCTAGCAAATGAGAAGCTAATATCGACCATATTACCCAACTACATCTCGCCTCTAGTCAGCGCGATGAGTCGTGATAGTGTACCATGATATTTTGAGTACACCATGGTTACTGCGTACCTCCCAAAGGGGATACATGCAGTTCGAGCGCAACAGGACAAGATCACAGGGTTGAAGTTCAACGACTTCAAATTAGGGGACCGCAAGAACCATAGCATTCTCACCTCGTATAAATACTTGACTAGGATGAAGGGGAAGAACTAGAAAATAATCCCCTAGTCAAGGATGATGAACCTCGCGCAGTCCACCCTGTTGAATGTAATGAAAATACTACACTTTGGAAGGTACCAGGAAGTTAACGCCTAAGTCAAGCTCCTACTTTCATGTTACCATGGTGGCTACTTATGGTTAGACCGTCCTATCATAGTTGATCTAACACTGATCCATAGGATCACCGAATTGAGTATGCAAGGACCCGACCCACGAGATTTCTATATAGGGAAAGCCATAGATCGCGCGTTAGCACAAAAGATCAAGGATACATACGACGATGTTGAGAAGGAGACATGATGCTACAAGGTATCTTCTATCCAAAATGGTGTAGTGCCCCTAGCATGTTAGTTAATTGCAAGAAAGTTAGTAAGGAAGAACAGACCCACATAGGTCACAGGCTTTGTTGTTGACCTCGCGGGGAAATGTGTGGAAGGCGTACATATGAACTGGGAGAAGTACCTAGTTAATCATCTAGAAATAGACTTTCGCGAAGCATAGGATCAGGGCTACGAGTTCCACTTTAGCAGGCTCCTGATCCTCATCACATTTGTTTCTTGGGAGATGCTGGAAGGTGTGACCTTCCTGGACATTGAGTCATTCAAGCTGCTTGCTGCGAAGTTCACCACTCTCTGATACTCGAGTGATATGGAAAAATAGTGGCAGTCGAACTTTGTCTTTTAGACATACTAACTCCAATTGAAGAGGGCTATCGAAGTTGAACCTCGCATGATGTCGAACACCCTACAGCCCTTCTGACCCCTCATGAATTTCTACGTAGATCGGCACTTCATATATATTACTGCGCAAGAAGAAAAACATAAGGAGGAGCATCAGTCATACTACAAGCTCACAGAAGAGGACCTATACGAGATAACTAAGGAATGGTTAGCTAACTTCCTTATCCTCGCTGACCCTGCAGAGATGTCTGATTCTGAACTTGACAGCTTGAAGGTTGCTCACATAGAACATGACACACTCAGAACTAGTAGAAGGAAGAAGACCGAAGAAGTCTAAGACTTAAGCAGCGCCTCAGAAAAGACTGCTTCAACATCACCTAGCCAAGGGGGTGATGAAGAGGTAGAAGAAATCAATGGAAAATAAGATGAGCAGAAGAAAGGAAAAGTAACACCGCCTAGAGATGAGGATGATCCTTTGAAGAAGAGGAAGTTTTCTCCCCCGAAACCCTCTTCTCGAAAGAAATCCAAAGCCACTGAGACTAAGATGAAGACTATGCTCACTTTCGATGACTTTGAATTCATCATCGCAGCTGTAAAGGATGCCTTGCAAGAAATCTTATAGAAATAAGAAGCCAAGCAGGAGGAGATTTACGACAGAATCGAGGTTGAACTTTGAGGGGTATAATAGGCCCTTTAGTCCAGTCATATAGTGTCCATTGCACCCTTTCCATCGGGAGAACCAAAGTTAGGATATGAGCCAACCCAACTCCGTCGACTAGCTGATGCGACCGAAGCTTGTCTTCGTCCGCACAAGAAGAAACTGAACAAGCCACCCAGGCCTTGAAGCAAGTGAAAGAAGTACTCGTACAACAATGTCGACATGCAGAGTAGGAGAAGGTTGTTCTCCAAACAAAGTTTGAAAAGGAGAAAGCACAAATTCAACAAGAAAAGGAATAGTTGCTCGCAAAGTAACTCGAAGTGAAAGAAGCAGTCAACAGAGCACTCTGCTCTGTGACAGGCTTAGAGCCAAAGGCAGAAGACCGAGTTGAGAATCAAGTAGAGCATCTTGTGGAAGATATCCAATAGTTATAGAAAAGAATAATATACTTAGAGCTCCGTGCAATGCCCAACACCCTGCAGGATGTGAGAGATCAAAGAGATGCAACTGCTCGAACCACGATTGAGAGAATAAACGCCCTTGCCATGGAATGTAAACAATTGAGTGATCAAATTTCCCATACTTATGAGAGAGTCACTGAGAACCCCGAGCTGGAGGCACTAGAGTTGCAACTCCAAGCGGTGAAGCACCAAGCAGAAATAGTACATGCACAGTTGAAGCCCTTGTCAGCCATTGAGAGGATGAAGTGATCCCAAGAATAGCGCAGTGCTCAACAGCAGGTCCACGCCATTCAGAGCAAAGTCATGGAAATGATTCAGAGTCTCCAACCTATATAGGAAGAGGCTTACCATTTATTCACAAAGATCGAAGGCCAAGGAGAAGAATTGGAGCAAGTTGTCATTGCAGTCGAACAACTATTATCCAAGAGTTCGTTGAGCAGGAGGCCATGGCACAACAAGAAGTCGAAGCAACTCAAGACAAGCTCGAGGCTTTTGAAGCAGAGCTACCCATATCAGAGTGACTTGGGATGAGTCACAGGTGAGTGTTGGGGGCTTTTTGGCCCTTGACCATGTTTTGAGGATTCTTGGTCATGTTTGACCTAGTTTTGGGACATCAATAGGTTGTCGAAGGTGAAGCATAAGATGAAGCAGAGATCATGCAATCTCAGACCCTTTTTAGGGCTTTTTGGGTTTTGGGATTATGTAACGGGTATGGGATGTCAACCCATGGGTTTACCCATCTTTAGGCCTATTTTGTAAAGTATAAATAAGTATCTAGGCGATGTAAGAAGAGGCCAGTGTGCTAAGTGCTAAGTGTTAATTGCTAAGTGAAAGTGGTGATTGTAATGGCTTTGTGCATACTATGTGAGACTTGCAGAGCTAAGTGCAAGTGATCGTAAGAGACTGTGTGTAGGCTTTGTGTTGTAATCTAGCTTGGAGAAGGAGGATCTAGTGAAGAGTGTGAAAATCTCCTGTCCTCTGTGAAGTTGATATTGAGTCTCTGTGCATGTAAGAAGGTTGAAAGAAGCTAATAAAGAAGATGAAGAGTTGGTGGATGTAGCCCCAAGGTGGGGGTGAACCAAGTATATCCCATGTTGTGAATGCTTTGTGCTTTTGGTTTTTCTTTTGTTTATGTGATTCAATGCTTGTCATGATGTTATATGATAGATGGATCTGATATGATAGCTTAGTGTTGAATGATGTGAATGAATGCTAGATCTAATCTCTATTTGTATGCTTAGTGCTTGGATCTATTGAATCTGTATGAATACTGCGTCAGTCTGTTGATTAGGGTTTAACTCTGTTGTAGAATAAACTGAGTATTGATGAAATATAACTACTAAGTGTTCTTTTAGGGTGTTACAGTCATAGATCTGTTTCCCAGCTAAGGTTTCATACACTGTATTCATGCAACCACCCTTTCTTCTACCTCGGGTGAGACTTCATCTGCTTCGCATGTGTTGCTGAAAGGGTCAGTAGTTAGGGTTTTGTTTGTGTGTTGTTGTAGTGTTTAACCCTGGGTCTGCCCCTATGCCAACAATGATGCAATTTTCAAATTCAAATATGAAATTCAGAAGTAAAGATGCAATATTTCACTATATGCACTAAGCTAATGATAAATATTAAAAGACAAAAATGCCAAGCAATGCAAAATGCCTACCTTTTTGTATTTTCAATATATTGAAACTGAAAATGGATGGACTGAAAAGTAACTTGATATATAGCTCTACTGCGTATAAAAAAAAAACAACTCAAGCAGGATATCAAGAAATGAAACACCCAACCCAATGTATAAGGACAATAAAAATGAAAATATGAAGATAAATACTTCACCCATAAATTCAACCAAAAGAGGGTTTCTTGTCATCCCACAAGCACTACAGAGACCTAAGAAGGCTCAGAAAGCATCAAATCCCACCCATAAAACACCATACCAATCAAACAAGCAAGAAAAAGAGGTGTGCAAAATTGTTTGGGCAAATAGAGCGTATATACACAACTTGCAGTGAGGCAGCCTACGTGTATACATGATTGTCAAGGGAAAAAGCATGTATATGCTTTGAAACAAGGCTAGGCAAGGGAGAAAGGATGAAAACTCGTACCCAGAGTGAACAAGAGCTATCAAGCAATGATATGGAAAGAACCACAATAGAAATGAGAGAAATATAAGGAGAAAAGTACTTCAAACCCTAAGAAAGAAGATTCATCCCCAGTATGGTTACCAATTTTTTTACGAGGAAAATCTCTCTATGGCTAGGGTAAACCACAAAAGACAGGTATGACTGTAGAAATCAACTCTTTCCCATAAACATGCTACATAAACCAATGTGAAAGCGAGATAAGAAAGGGACCTACCTCATCCATATGTTTGATGATGTCCACCGTTGAGCACTTTGACCCAAAGCTTTATACCTGCAACAAGTTCTCAAAAAACAAGCAGAGCAAGCATATAGTGATAATATAGAAGTTTAGCACATTATATAGAATAATCCAGTAATATACAAAACAAACATGCCCATGGATAACAACTCATATATTTGCAAGATATCAATTGGATGGGAAGAGAGTATTTCTATTAATAAATAATCAGAAGAAGTGAAAACATTACATACTTTCGTGTCAGCACGGTTCATAACCAAGAAACTGAGTTCCTTCCAACTAGGCCTCCACCACTTCAATCCTCCACCAAAGGTAAGCTCATAGAAGGGAGACAATGGTTTTCTCCATCAATAAGGGAAGAGCCTGGGGGCTGAACATTGTGTTCAGACTTAAAGGGTAGAGGGATGCTAACTCAATATGAAGTAAATAGTTTCTCCAGAGTAACTTTGCTCTCAAAGTTGAATTCTTTCTCCTTTTCCATAGCTCATAATTGGATTATTTATAGCCTTCAAAATGCAACTAAAGGGCCGATTCAGAACATTTCCAGTATATGGAAGGCCAAGGATCAAAGATCTCCTGTCGTGACATGGAAACCAGACATTTAATTTTGATTTTTTGGCACAAATCACGATGTAAGCGCACTATTAAATTTGAACATTTTTGCGACGAAGTAGAGACGAAGTTTCATCGGCATAGGTCATTTTTGCGACAAAGATGGTTTTTTTCTTCGTCAGAATCCATTCATTGGTCTAGCGGCCACACATGGATCTTCGTCGATATAGCGACCAAGAAAATAAGCCTATTCACAATAGGGAAAAGTTTAGATAGCGACATATGTTAGTCAGTCTAACGACTAATATTAGTCGCTAAAGAGACCAAACCTGAAGTTAAAAAGGTCAAACGAAGGAGAATCAGTTAGTCGCTAGAGAGACCAAGTTACCTAGTTTGCGACCAAATGGAAATTCAAGAGACTAACATGTTTGTATCTCTAGAGACTAACATGTTAGTCGCTAGAGAAACCAATGTTGGTGTTTGCGACCAAATGGAAATGCAAGCGACCAACATGTTAGTTGCTAGAGCGACCAATGTTGGGGTTTTTAAAAAACAAAAATTATGCCATTCCCACAAGAATAGAGCAGAGCAGTGAGCGTGTGAGGAGAGGATGATTGTATGCCTAAGAAGGTACAGAATGTAGTGAATCAAACAATAGAAACTCAGGGTATGTTACTCAACAACACACAAAATATCCCACAAATTGCTCAGTTACACACAAAATGTCTTGGCTCTCGCACACAAATTTCAATTGGAAGTTCAATCATATTCAGAAACTCCAGCTATATGTGGTCTCCTTGAATGGCATTGGTTTCTTTCACTTTGGTTTTGGCAGGAATAAGTTAAAAACATCAAAGAATATTTCAAATTGTTGTTGTCATCTCGAATGGTGTATTTTTTAACCTTTAAGATCTTGAATTTTGAACAACAAGAGTGCCAAATCATAGTTGTACAAAAATTATCAGAATGTCAAAACAACGCCCAAGTGATAGTCTAAAGGAGTGAAACAAATAATGCCAAGGGATTCATCTCATACAATTTCAAGAGTGTCGTCATAGTTGAACAACAATTTTCAGAATGTCAAACAACACCCAAGTGCTAGTCTAAAGGAGTGAAACAAATAATGCCAAGGGAGTCAACTCATACAATTTCAATTTTAAAACCAGTAAAATTAGAAACCCACCGAAGGAATTCACAAAGTCTCGGGAAATTTCAATTTTTAAATCAATTAAAGGATCGTGATTAAATTGAGAACACCAAATTTGTTCTTGAAGTCATTTTAAAGCGTAGATGTTGATGAGATTACCAATTGTGTTTTGGGAGCTGACATTGACTAAAAAGGTAGATTGTATGGAAGGGCCTTCTATTAAGGAAATCCTTATTGTGACAGGGATGCAATGTTTTATAAATATGGCTATGGAGTGACTGATATTGATGGTATGAACCCTCTATCAGTTCATCAGCTAAAAGGCCGACTTGTGC
>JZKD02S2228510.1:13249-38163 GCA_000966675.3 Picea glauca
GAGATGCTTCTCCCAGGGATCCCTGAGAAAGAAGTAAAAATATTCTCAGCAAGAAACAAGAGGGACCCATAAAAATATTAAAACAAGACCTACTAAGAGGATAGGTGGTCTCATCATGAGCCAGCCTATTAGGTCCATGGGAATCTAGCAGTATGAAACTACTAGCAGCTGGTTACCATGCCAAGGTAGTGGCTCTTTGTGGAATAGCCAAGAGAAAGGGGGTCTCATCAAGAGCCAACCTTATCATTTATGTGAAAGTTCTTGTCGGTAACATTGCCACCACTGGTCACCACGCTAGGGAAGTTCCCCCTGATTAAATTCTTGAAATAAAAAGAAATAAAGAAATAAGAATAAAAGGCATGAGTGATCTTGGAAACATTTTCATCTAGGATAGGTGTAGCTCACCTTCTACAAAGGAACCCATAGGTAAGACTTGCATTTCCCCACAATCATTGCACCCATTTTCTAGACATCCCTTACCCACCTCAACCATTAATGTGACTTGGATTTGATCTCTTCTGGAAACATCCCTTTTCCAGTGGACATGAGCCCAATAGGATGCCCTGTCACTTCCTCCAAACTTTCCTTGCATATTTGTGTAATTTCCTTGAGCACTTGACTGGGTAAAAGGGGTTTTATGCACATGTTTAATACAATTGATGATTCGATGTGATTGACATTTCTATGATCCCTGTGAATTATGGTCCCATGGAGGGCGTATCTATTGATGTGTAGGATCATACCCGAAAGACAGGTACCATATTAGATAGGTACACATGGGGAGATGATTAGTTCGGACCTCCATGTGGCTGAAGATCCCACTAGATGGATGTTGAGACCTAGTAAGGGGCAAAGACATGACAGAGGGGTTTGCACCAAAGAAGAGGAGGACGTTCCACATAGGCACCCTGGTAGAGACTTACCTAGGGGGGTTGTTTCCTCTCCACTGGAACGTTGGCCTTGGAAGGCCCATGACATCACCCAGGATGCCTATGACATCATCCATCATTGAGGACATTTTGGGAGGAATTTATGGAAGTTATGGCATGTGTGGCAGCTTGGAGAAGCCCAAGGAAAGCTAACGCTTTTCTCCAGGAGGCCAATGATTCCCTAAAAAGGGATGACATCATCCTAGAAAGGGCATGATGTCTTGATTTTTCTTGATTAGGTTTTAATTTATGACATTTTAGTGTAAAACAATATTATTTGGTATTTTGGCCATGTCGACCTTTTGGTGAACTAAATTAAATTAAGGTCACTTGCTATTGTATAAATAGAGAGCTAAAACTCTCTAATTTTCATCATCTTACACTCACCACTTGGTGAGGTTTGAAATTTGCGCCCTCTTCTATGGTTTTGGCTGAAAATTGATGCGCAATTGTTGAAGGAGGCTTGTTTTGGCTATTTTTTTGGCATTTCTCTTGGTGGAAGGTTTGCAACTAGGGTATGGCTATATGAATTCTTGGTTAAATGTAAGTGGAATTTCTGCAACACTTATTTATTGAATGGTTATGGTATTGTTTACTTGCATTTTGTTACTATCATTTGTTGGATTAAACCCTAGGTGACAAGCACATGTTGGTGTCCTTGTCTCATGTCCCAACTAAGATTAAGATCAATTTAATTTGTTGAACTTAGATAGAGCCTTTCCATAGCAATGCTCTACTTGTACTCTTCTATTCTAGCCATTTTGTACTTATTATTGAGATAAGAAGGAGGAAAACACATCAAGGCCTAGGGTTTCTACACCTTAGTGAGTCGTTTTCCCCTAAGGTTTGATAGATGAACCCTTTCCTTAGAAACACTTCATCTTCAAACTCTCTTATCTTTAGCCCCACTGATTTTTTCTCAAGCTAGTCGTTTTTACCTTGCCAACAAACTAAAGAAGGAGGAGAAAGCACTAAGGCCTAGCGTTTCTACAACTTAGTGAGCCTTTCTCCCCTAGGGTTTCATTGTTGAGGCCTTTCCTTAGCAACACCTCAACATCTAACCCTCTTGTCTTTAGATTTATCACTATCATCATGGCCCTTCAACTTTTGCAGTGATTTTTGACTCCCTTTGCCCTAATAATGCATTGATATAAGACTTCTAGTGTTGAGTACCTTTGATAATACACAACTTATAAATACTTTGAACAACTACTGGTCCTTCTAACCCTAGTCTAGACTAATATTTACTAACTCTACTGTTGTTATTATCTACTTGTGTTATACTTATACTTTGTATCATTTATTTTATCTTCAAAGGAATTGAATGATTGGCCAAGGTGTGTTTCTAGTATTGATATTGTTTCATTGATTGCCATTAGCATTTATTGTGAAGTGACATATTATAATCATTTCCATTGTACATCGTTGACTTGCTTCATTAATATTGTTTATCAATTGCTTTATATCAGAATTCCATGATTATATGAAGTACTAACTAAGCAAGTGATCTTGCATATGCATAGTTTCTTTGTTTCTTTGTCTCAGGCAGGTACACCTTTTTGGTTATTACTTATCTTTATTGGATGATTAGCCAGGTCTTTCTGATCAGTGGTGACTTGTGAGGGGGAAATTATCACTTAATCTTTTTAAGCCTTTTCCTTCTCAAAACCCCAAGTCATCAAGGACGTCTCCCCTCATACTTACCTCCCTAAATAGAAAGAGCTATCCCATTGAGGTGACAGTGGTGGGATAGTCTCAGTTGCGCCAGTTCTCCTTTCTTCCATCCATCTTTTACCATAACTACAAACTGTGCAATAATAATTCTTTCATTGAAAAATCCATTTCCTGCTCTGTATTCAATTCACCAGATGGTTTTTCCCATGAGGCAAAGGTTATATGCCCTTCCTTGTCAATGTTTGTATGAGATTTTTGTTGATTCTCTTCAATGAATTACTGAATCGAGATTGCATCTTCAATATAAAGTCCCTCATACATCTGTGGAAGTTCTTTATGTGAATATTGAACTGGGCTTAGATATTCTACACAGGTTCCTTCAGATATATCATGAAGCTCTTTTGGTGATGATCGAACTGGGTTGAGATCTTCTATAGATGGTCCATCATACATTTGTTGAATCCTTTGCAGTGAAGAATGGATTGGGCTTAGATCTTCTACAAGAAGTCCCCTAGGTGTATGCTCAAGATCTCCTGGTGAAGATTAGACAAGGCTCATATATTCTACACAAATCCCCTTAAATCTTTGTTGAAACTCATTTGTCAAATATTGAACAGGATTCATGTCTTAGAAATATATGTGCATTGGGTAGATTTATATTCTCACACATAGGAATCTTGAAATACACACAAGTTGTTTACAACATTCCCAGTGAATATATCTACAACATTGTAAACTCCTCTTGTAGGGTTTTTCAACTCAAAAATCCTAGAGGGATTTTTTTTGTCCTTTCAACTGCTCAAGTTGAATGAAAAACAAAATTCCCAATTCAATCAATTCCAAAATGGAATAGGATATCTCTTTGTATTGAATGAAAATGTTCTAGCATTTGTCAGTTTGACCAGAAACAAGCTCCACAACAACAATAAAGGATGATGTTCCTCCTCCTCAAACATATTGTACATCTACATTCATAAGTCTTACAAGATTTCGACAAATGAGCAATCCAAAACCCTCTTGAGACATATCCAGGTCGAGATTGAACATCTGTTGAACCAATTTTTCTGGCAACCTCGGGCCTCGATGAGTAATTCTGAATTCTATACGTATGACATATACACCGCCACCTTAGTTGAAATGAATTTTATTCTAGGTACCTCAGATGCTTGGTATGGGAAAAAACCTCTGACTTGGCACATGATTTAGCTTTGGATATCCATTCAACACCTACGAGTAGAAAAATGCAGCTCGACATTTGGATTTCTACTGTCGATAATTCTTGGCATTTACAATTTTTTCCCTATGTGAAATATCCCACATGAATAGGTGAAAACGCTTTATTAGTGTTCAAGTATGTCAACAATCCCACATTTGTTCGATGCGTAGTGCACCCCTTTTGACCCCCCTCCTGAGCTCCTCCTCCATGTGACTTGATGCGTGGTGCTTAGGCACTTGATCTCGACTGAATTGTGTTGTGTTGCAGGTGCTTGGCTTGGTGCTATGATTGGATATTGGGCCCATGGGGTAATTGGCCAAATATGTTGCATAAAAAATGAAATAATCCTTTTATTTAGTTTTTCATTTTTTAACCAAACGTTTTAATAATAAAATATTATTTTAAAATTATATAAAATAATTTTAAAACAATACTATTTATATATAATTTTATATATATAAGGAACTGTAGCTTGGTTTAATGTAACAAAGGAAACTTGGTGTTTTTAAGGCCCTTTTCAAAGATCAAGGAATTGCAAGCGAAGAGAGATGGGAGGCCTCAACAAACTATTGATGTAAATCTTTGCGATTTTGACAAATGTGACACAAGGATTTGAGATTTTGACTGTAGAAAATCTCGACAAAAATGGCGAAATTTTTAGAGGTTCACTGCGGATAAAAATCTTACACCAGGTGACAAATATTTAAAGCTAGTGCAACTTGACAAACTTTTTGGCAAGGGACACAAAGTTTGGATATTTCAACATTTTTTCAAACAGGCACCAAATGGAAAATAGTGTTCTAAATTGTGTACCCGTGTTTGGTAAGTCTCTACCACTTAATAATGACACTTCTGGTAACAGTGAGAAGTTTTTGTGTTGCTAAAAAATTGGGTTTGTACCTAGGGAATATGAACCGTGGTCATAGGTCAATGCAAAAATGAAAAGCGGGGTTATAACATATCCTATATGTTAGTGACAATATATACCTGACGGAGGAACAGACAGACTAAAGAATTTTGTCTCATCGAGGCAAGATGGTAATTATCAAGGCTCGAGGGGCTGGAGGTGGGAGGTCTATGGAAGAGTACATCGCCACCTAATTTGTTGCAAATACAGAGAAAGTGAGGAACCAACTCGCTATTAGGGAGATTGAGAGCCTCAGTCTTAAGAGTATCGTTCTAGTGCTCACACGGATATAGGGATTGGTCGCGCAACATTAGGCATCGAGGAAACTTATGTTTTATGTCGTGGAGTGTTTGATACCCACAATATATGATTGGTGCACCTCACTATTGGCCAACACGAAGAGCCAATTTACATATTGCAAACTCATAAGGATGAGAAAATTCGGCTTTTCATCCAGTGTGTGTAGTTTTTTCTTTAAGAGGTTTCCAACCCTTAGTCCCAAAGTAGAAGTCCCTCCACACGGTCTACGCGATCCATCCATGTCCCGGTGGACCGAGGTGATGAGGTGGTTGGGAGGTGGTAGGGTTCCAACCCCATATAATGATGATTTCTTTCATTAGTGGCGACGAAAGAACCCATCGATGAATATCCCTATGAGGGTATTTACTACTGAGGGGATTGTGACATGCCATTACCACCAGGATCATCCTATGGGGAGATTGGTAAGAATTTTAATTTTTGTATATTTCATTTTTTTGTGTTTTTCAAGTTGATAAATGCAAATATTTTTGTATGGTATAAATTATTAACGTTTATCTCTCTTATGCATATGTATGTCCACGATGATCAAAAGAATACCCACATCATTGACGTAGGGGATGAGGGGAGGATATGGTTGGCAGGAATGCAGATCGAGTTCTTTAGAACGTGGAGGGAAAGCTATCACATCTAACGTACATAATTCCTATGGTCCAGGTGAATGATCTTCTTAAGGCTATGCAAAGGTAGGTTGTGGGTGTACCCTTTCTATGGGTGAGACTCTTTCAGAGTTTCGCTAACGCTATATTATGCTATCATGACATGCATCTGGGACCCTAGGCTTATATGCCATGGTTATATGATGTGCCAGACATATATGTATTGTGAGGACTATAAGCTGAATTTTGTACTATGACACTATATTTTTTGGACTTGATGGATGAAATATAAAAAAAAATTGGTCTTCGACTTTGCTTACATATCTTACAATGGATGAATGTATGAATGTGTGTTTCTTTTACTCAGTTATGTGAAAAATTCCAATCTAAAACGTAATTATCATATGCATAGAATTCTTTATTAGAACTTCTAGGGATATGACTATAAGTAATAAAATAAAAATATCATTCCAAAATTTGTACCCGAAGGAAACGTCAGAGTAACATAGGATCTGTTACCCAATACCTTTCATTCAACTTACATACAACTAACTGGGAATCCAGGAGAACTTCGAACGATCGAACACCATGTGAAATTTTGTCATGTAATAGCTCTATAATGACACTATACTCAGCCACATTGTTCGTTGATGGCTCAAGACAAATTCCTCTTGAAGACACCAATTGTCCGTCGGGAGAATATATAACCTAAGCGGAAAAGCTACATTCCAAGTATGATGATTGGCACCTTCCATGAATCCTAAGAACACCAATGATCCTATTGAAATATTCCAACCAAGGGGAAACTCAATAAGTAAAGTGACGACACAAAAAAATAAAAACAAATATATACACTAACATACACTAGTATACAAAGGTCATGATCGAGCTTCTCAGCTCAAGCATAATACCTTTTGAGGTAGAGCCCATTTTTGGGCTCTTTTAGCACGTTCCCTTCATAATCTTATAACTCATAGGATCCTTTTTCGAGGACACATGTCATGATATAAGGACCATGCCACGTAGGGTTGAATTTTCCTACCCCCAATGGTTCTTTAGATTAGTCATAAAGAAGAACCAAGTCATCCTCAATGTATTGTTGAGAATGGAAAAATTTATCATACTATACCTTAACACATTGTTTATTCACCTCTATGGCTATAGAGGCATCTCAACACTGCTCATCGAGCTTCTCTAAGTGTAGAAGGTGTTCTTCAAGATTATTCATGTTAGGTAGGATCTCAATTGGAAACTTAAGAGAAGGGATCTCACGTTCAATAGGAAGGATAGACTCCACTTTGTGAACTAAATGGAATGGTGAGAAACCAATGGAAGTCTTTGCTATGGTTTTGTATTCCCATAGAGCAGGGTAAAGCATCATGTGCCAATCAGATTTACTCTACCTGACAATTTTTTCCAAAATGGCCTTCATAGATTTATTCACTACCTCCACTTGGTCATTTTCCTAGGGATAATAGGGCGATGAATGATCTTGTTTAAACCCCATTTTTGATGCCAACTTTTTCATCATCTCATTCTGAAAGTGATTTCCATGAACAGTGAAATTCTTGTTCAAAATTCCAACCCGAGCTATAATTTGATTGAATATGAAATGTGATACAGACTCACCATTGGATTTAACTGTAGGCATGGCCTCAACCCATTTAGTAAAATAATCCACGTACATGATAATGTGATGATTCCCCTTAGCTAAGGCTGAGTTGTAATCCATGAAATCCACCCCCCACTTGGTGAAGGGATCAAAGGTGATTACTGGGTGAAGAGGGGTAGGATGCAAGCACATCGTACGAGCGAACGCCTAACAAGAGTGACACTTCTTGACTGCTTCTATGAAATCTTTAAAAATTGACGACCAAAAATAACCAACTCCCAATAGTTTTTGGAAGGTCACAAGCCCAGATAAGTGACCACCACATGCTCCACTATGACAGTCATTAAGAATGACTTCCGCCTCTTCATGAGTCAAACAACAATGAAACATAAAATCTACCCCTCAACGATACAACGTATCACTGATAATGAGGTAGTTTTTGGCTTTATGGCATATACATCATCGTTCATCTCTTGAAATATGTGAGGGAAACTTAAGAGTTTGAAGGTATATTATAATATTTCCATACCATGGGTCCGAAGACGAGATAAGGAAAATATTCTCATTGACAAATGAGTCATTATAAATAGTATGTTCATCCTACGTAGGGAATACTAACATTAATTCCACAAATACTAGTGATTTCTTAGATTTTTTGGACACAAAATCAAGATCAAATTCCTACAAATTCACAATCCATTTATTGTATTCCCTCCCTATGATAAGCCTTGTAAGGACGTAATTAAATGGATTGAYGTCGGTGACCACGGTATTCTTTTGGAGTAAAATGTAATGGCACAATCTCTGGACTACATGCATGGCCGCTAAGGCTAKCTTCTCTATGTGAGAGTACTTAAGTTCATGACCAATTATATTTYGAATAAGGTAATATATAATGTTCTCCTAAATTTTTTCATCCTCCTGAATGAGAACCATACCAACCGTSCCTTCGGACATGACRATATAAAKTAAGAAATCTATACTATAGTTTGGGGGACTCAGCGAAGGTGCCGACAGTAGGGATTTCTTAAGAGTGTCGAAGGACTCTTGGGATTGCTCATCCCATATGAACATAGTATTATTTTTCAAGAGACGCATAAAACCCTTAGTGATATTGGCATAGTTGGATATAAAACGATGCAGGAAATTAGCCTTACCCTGTAAACCCTAAAGTTGTTGAATACTACGTGGGGGAGGAAATAAAAGTATTTCCTCAACCTTCATGGGGTCCACCATGATCCCTTTCTCAGAAACTATAAATCCCAAAAGGTGGCTTGACCTAACATAGAATATGCATTTATGAGGGTTCAATCGAATATGATAATGGCAACATATTTCAAACACTAGCCAAAGATGAGTCAAATGATCAACCCTCATGTGAGAGTGAGCAGTGAGGTCATCAATATAAGCCTCAAATATATGTTGGAGGCCATGGAAAGATAAGGTCATAGCCTGTTGAAAAGTTTCTCAGGTGTTTTTAAGACCGAAAGGAATTTTATGGTATGCAAACGTACACCAAGGAAAAATGAACGTTGTCTTATGTTGATCCTTGGGTTTAATTTGAAGTTGATTGTAGCTTGAAAATCCTTCCATAAAATAAAATACTTCGCTCCCCGCACACTCATCAATAATATGGTCAATAAAGGGTGTGGGGAAATTATTTTTGGGATAGGATTTATTCAAGTCTCTAAAATCCATACATACATGAATGGTTTCTTTCTTCTTATCTATGGGAATGATATTGGACACCCATTCAGTCAAGGAAACCTAGTAGATGAAGCCAATGTTAAGAAGCTTCTCTACCTCTACCTTAACAGTGGAGGACTTTCTAGGATTTACATATCTAAGTCATTTTCAAACTATATTAGCATTCAGATAAGTCTTAATTTCATGTTTGACAATACTAGGGTCAATCTATAACATTTATTCATATGATCAAGCAAATACATCTTGAAATTCTTTAAAGAGATCGATGTAAATCTGAATTTCTTTGGGCAAACAATATGCACGGATGTAAACATTTTCAACCTTGGTGAGGGTTAGAGATATGCCAATCGTGATGGTAAGATAGATATTCACCATGTTTCCTTCAGCATATATGTTATGCTGATCTAACAGAGCCACAACGTGATCAACCATATCGCTCATGTTGGACCTAAATTCATCATGTTCAATCCTCTCAAGCTCTAGGAGAAAATAAGATCTATGGTGAAGGTATTCCCAAGGCCTATCAAGGCCAGGCATGGCCTCTAATATTTCTTCGTATGAGCGAAAAGTATCATCGAGGAAGTCCTATGAACTACATGAGTGTGCATCCCATATGGGCTCTAAGGAAGGATCCACCTTTTCGATCCACAAGGATGGAGGATCTGAGTTTGTAGTAGCTTCCTTTATAAACTGATATGCCAATTCAAGTGAAAACAATGACATTTCCATACCGATGTGTGAGTGACCTTCATATGAGGAAGTTGAAGAAGGTAGGGTCCATGGGTCATCAAAATATGAAATACGGAATGAAACATACCTCGATGACGATTAAGATTCATTGAAAATGGAATTAATGTACGAGATTGGTGCCAAGAAATTAAAGTTTCCCATCAAGGAAGGATACATCCTGACACCAATGTTCTTAGATGCATGCTGAGAATTCTCGATAATGGGGAACTGGAGTGCACAAAGGATAATTGATCGATCGTCACGATCTTCCCTTCATGAGGAAATAATAAAATGAGGAGCACTGACGAAACAACAACTATCATATCGTAAGTCCAATTATTCCCCAGTAAAATATTGTAGTCGAGGGTTGCATCAACCACCTCAACCTCAACCTCCATAGTCTTACTACCTAAATGGATCGGGAAAGAGGGGAGGATACCATGGGGTCTAAAAGGGCACCCATCGAAATAAGTTAACATGGTCATAGATTTAGAAAGTTGGGGAGAGCCAATAGATTTCCAATAAGATAGAGACATCACGGATGTCGAATAACCTTTATCAATGATAGTATGCTTAATGGTAATATTCATGCATTTTGTTAGCACTCTGTAAATTTGTTCGACTGATAAAACAAATGACAGAGGTAACCTACAAACCAACTTTAGAGCTAGTACTATCCTACTCAGCTCAAAGAGGTCTCTCTCGTGTCACTTGATGTTTCTTTAACAATCAATGGCTAGGTTTTGTTGTTTTGGGTGGGGGGTTTATAAATTTGTTGGCAAGGAAGAGGACAGACACTTAGGGCTATGGAGTCAAACTTATGAAAATGAATGGAAAAATTGATTGGCCAATAGAACTCTCCAGAGGACAAAGGCTTAATGAGGTGATGAATCTAAGTTATAAATTGAGCTTTGCAGAGTGTAAGAAGAAAGGAGAAAACAAGTAACTGCATCAGAGCATTAATGAACTGAATTCTGAATTAGTCAAGAAGAACTTAACACAGTTTAAATTTCTTAATCCAAGAGCATCACAAGATGAATTATGGGCATTTAAACTATCCAACTTAAACAGAAGACAGTGTAAATGGAATTAGAAATACATGAAATACATACAAAGAGAGAAGACAAAACTCATATCACCACCATTAGAATATTTTCATGAAGACTTCAAAGACTTCTGCATATGTATTCTATTTAGCTTCATAAAATTACGTTCAAGTTCAAATAGATAAATCATGCCCGTGCACTTCTACCAACCCATAATACATTTGGAACTCCTAATATTTATACAATTTTGAGTTCCTTTTATTTGAAACCGATTACAATGCTTGAAATGAAATGTTTCGGTTTCTGAAACCGATTACAATAATTATAAAGGATAGTTTCAATATTGGAACCGATTACAATGATTAACAAGAAAACATTTGATGGTCTAGCTTCTAACTCCTCTGATGCTTCAACTCCTTTATTTACCACTTGTTCTGTTTTGGTCTTCTGCCTGATCTTCCATCTTCAGTGACACCTAGACATTATTTACTAGCTCTTAGAAAACTACACTTTGTCTTACCTAGTCGTACTATATCCTTCCATTGTAAGTCGGAAGGGATATCATAATCCATCATTTCTTTGATCAGGATCTCCAAGTCAATGCAAGAGGCATATGCCATGACTGGTAGTCCAACTTTCACTTCTTTGAACTGATTCAAAATCTCAAAATCTATAATCAGATGTTCAACCATGGTTGCTCCTTTCAGGATTTCCTCCAGGTTTTCAAATTTGGAGTGATCCATTCTGCACTAAGTGAGGAAAGCATTGTATTCTTCCTTATCATATAACTTTCCTTTTCAATCAAAAAATGGTGGGAGGCCTTTAATAAACAATTCTTCAAATAGATCCTTGAACTATTGCACACTTTGCTCCATCTGCATTGCCTTGGTTTGGACTGATTTTAGCAGGTTATGTTTAGCAATAATCCTCCTGGCCCAGATGATCAATGTAGTTCTATGTTTAACTCCAATGGTTTGAAGTTCTATAGTAGGGATAGAGTTGAGAAGGGTTATGGAATTTTGGTCCCACTATGATGGTTTCTTTTCTATAGTCTTATTTACAACAATGCATTTGCTTCTAGCTGTGATGGCCATGTTGTCTTTATCATTGATGAAGTTTAAATACACTCTGAACTTGGCAGCTTCAACAGCTATAGAATCCCAGATGATATACTTGGCTCCATGCAACATGCATTTGCCTCTTAATCTCACCTTCAACTTGTTTATCATTTCCTGCAAGGCTCCATTTCCTTTTGAAATTGATCCAATTTTTGATCCTTTGCTTTCATTTCCTGCTTCAATTTCTCTATGTCCCCTTTTAACCCCTTGATTTCTCCTACCTTCATGCTAACTTGTGCCATAGCCAGGACAAGTCCTTCAATGCTTGGCCCAAATTCTGCAGTAGGAGGTACAACTACAACCTTGTTCAACAATTTTGTATGTCCTTGTGACCAATTCATCTTTTCTTTTTCTAGTTGTAATGCCTTATCCTTGTAGTCTAATGCCTCTTGTCGAAATGCTTATTTTTCATGTTCTAGAGAAACTAGTTATGTTGTTTGTGGATGCTCTATGGAAGACATTTTTAGTTTCTTCTTCAATATTTGAATCAATTTGTCCTTCTCATTCAATGAGGATTTCACCCCTTGGGGGACTTCAAATTCCAGCCTCTTGACTTGAGTCTGCCAAGATCTGTTAGATGTTTTTTCTAGCCTTAACCGCCCTTCCAATTTCATTGCATAAGATGACAACTTTGAATTCTTCAATCTTAGACTCAAGTAATCAAAATATAACATATCATTAGTATTGTTGTGGAATTTGACTTTGTCTAGAGCACTGATGTTGTCATACTTTATCTTGATCTCAAATACTTTGTCTTCATCTGCAACTTCTATATTAAAGGTCCTCTTCTCAATATCCCTCACTGTGAACAGAGAAGATTTGTGATGAGAAATATTTTCCACCTCAGTGACTAAATCCCTCATTTCACCCATAGCCATGTTTCCTTTCTCATCATATTGTTGTGCCAAATCTTATTTAGATTTATAATCTTCCCCAGATATCTTATCAAAGATGTTTTTTTTGTTGTTGAAGGTTATTGAGTTGCCTTCACTTTGGAGCGTGCTTCCCTTTTGAACCTCTACGGTGCATGTACCACTCTCCACCATATCCAGATTCACTTGTTCCTTAGGCTCTTCCTCCTCTAAATCCACTATATGTGGGGATTGTGTAATCTTCGTCTTCTTAGGGGCAGTCTACCGATCACTGGTGCCCATGGCCTATGAACTGCTTCTCTTGTTGTAAACACTTACCTTGGGGACTTTGAATATCAGTTTTTGAGGATATTGATGTGTTTGAATCTATTGCAACGTTGCCTCCACTTTTTTTGTTTGAGTTGGTTGCAAGATTGCTTTCATACAAGCAAAACTTCTAGGTTTTCCAGCTTATCAAAACCCTCAACATGTTCATTCTCATAAAGAGCTTGTTGGTTCATCAATATTCTCTTGGATATGATTTTATGTGGATCATATCTTCTTCCCTATAGTTGTGCAAAACCAAACTCTCTGATCTTTTCTTTAATATAAGATAAACAAGATCTGACCTTGGCAATGAAAGGGCCAATGATAAAAGGTAACTTGAGGTTGGAATATTTGTGCAATTTTATGAAATGCTTTGTCTCAGATATAATTCTCTGCCTGATGAATTCAAGGGAAGAGACTCTAGGGGTCAGAAAAATAGGAAATAGATAGGGGGATTCATGAAAACCATAAACCTGGATCACTGTTGAATGCATGAATAATACCCAGTCCCCCACTTTGTTTTCTGGATTTGGCTGTAGATAGATCCTCGTGTCATCCAGAACTCTAGGTAAGCTCGTGTTGAATATTAAATTGTAAACCTTGGACATGATTTTGTTGATGAAAATGAGCAATGTCATCCTTTTAAATTTAGTTGATATGAATGTTGCTTCAGGAAATTCTCTCTTATTGGTATCTATGAAAATATTCAACAAATAGGTGTAGTATTTGAAATGCCTTAGAGAATTGAAATTTACCATCTTCTTATGGATGTTATCAGCTATGAATTGATCAAAATTGATACGGATGGACATACCAGACTCTGACATAAAAAAGGTCAACAAGAAATCGAGCATGACTTCGACTATATGTTTTTCATTATCTAGACCTAAGACCCGACTCAAAAGGGAACAGACCCATTGGACTTATATAACCGTTACACTCACATGTATGGGAAAAGACAGACTCTCTAAAAAATGTTTTTTTTTTATAATTGTTTGCAAGAACAGATGTCTGACTTCTGATGGACACTCTCTGTATAACCTAATTATCTTTTCTTCATTGAAAGGTTCATAAAATGTAGCTAAAGACTCTGGTATATTGAGGGCATATCGAATTGACATACTCTCTACTCTACACATGACCTTGGGCCCATGTTTATTTATGATGACTTTCTCTTCCTATGAATACTGCTCTGTGCACCAACCTAGGAATTCAGTAAAAGGGAAAGCGACTTTGATGGCATAAGGGACTATGGTGGCATAGAATGATTCAATGAATGGTATATTCTTTCCTACATTATCGAACATATTTCTGCTGGACACAGAGATGGGCGAAATGGTGATTTCAGTGTTGAAAACATTTGAATCTCGGTCAATTAGGGCTTCCTCATTTGACAGATTGTCTTGCTTTGTTACTGAAGTCATGATAGGGTCCATGGAGGCGATGAAAAATACCTAGAAATGAGCGGCAACAGTGTGCAATGGTGCATTGTGAAGCTGCAGTCGAGCGAAGGTGGTTGAGCCAAGTTTCAAATGGTCCAGTCATTTTGAAATAATAAAATACATGGAAAATTCCCCTTTTATACCTTTTCCAAATTTCGAGGGTGTGGGGAAGTGGTTTGGGGAAACCCACTTTTAACCCCGAAACACATCTGTTGGCGCCACGTGGTCTAGGTCGAAAACCATGGTTTAGATTTCAGCTCGCTTTATAGAATTATCCTCCATGCATATTCTCCCCTCGAAATGATTCATGACCCTCTTTCTAGAGTGCTCGTGATCTGTGACATATCGGGTCCCATCCACTTTGCACCTTTGCCAGTTTATCCTTTTCTTGGCAAATTTATCCACGTCCTCTAGTTTGTCCAACCTCTAAACCAATTTAGCACCTCGCTAAGTCTTGAAATCTTGATTTCACGTGAAAAATTTAATGGTGATAACATATTCCACATTGATTTGAAAATCCACATGGTAAGGTAAATGAGGATTGACATGGATTTGAAAATCCAAATCATGTCTATATCCCCCAACGTTGATAACAAGTCATTCCTACATGTTGGACATGTCTATAATACCTCGAAAGATGACATCACACACGATGTTTGGCCCAAATCATTGACAATCTAGTAATTATAGACGGCTTTGGCATTGGGAATATGAATCAAGCGCTTAAGGACTCCTTTTGGAACGCAAGGCAAAGGTTCAGGCTTATCAATCTGCAAAGGTGTTTCCGAAGGGGGAGGATTTGGACCCAAAACAGGTTTCTCAGGAGCATAATCATGAGTCCTAGGGGCTACACTAATATCATATTGAACCATATTGATGCGTTGATGGCCACCATCATGTATCGGGGGATTTTTACCTCCACCCGATGTATTTACGGTGTTGGATGTTCCTAAGGCCATATTTTTTTTATGTGGAAATAGGTTGGTTAACATAGCGGGATGTTGTGATATGAGCATCAAGACTTCCTCAATATTAGGGAATAAGTGAGTAAGATGATCCTCTTTACAAATTTTACATGGAAACTTCACCTTCCTCTTTTCTTTCTTTCCCTCACTAGCATTATTATTAAATGTTTCATTGTTTTTGTTGTCCCGATTCTTCTTCTTCTTATTATTATTCCCACCATTGCGATTGTTGTTTCAACTTTTCTTAATATTCCCTCTGGGATGTTGGTTACCCTTTGGGTTCATTGACCGCAAAAAATGTACTTTCGATGACTAGGTGGATGAGGACGAAGTTGTAGCTTGTCCTGTTGTAGATTGGTTAAGAGACAAGACTTTCATATGATTCGTCACCTAGTTTCCAGACTTGGAATTTGTGGAGCCTATAATGCCATTTACATGAGGCCCTGAGATTTTGTCTAGGATCATAATTTGACCATGGTGCATTAGGAATAATTTCGTAGAGTATCCCAGATTAAACATATATAAGATCTAATTGATGGGCCTTAAATATGGCCTCCTCCTCAGTCGTTACTCTGGATGTTGAAACATCCTTATAAATGTAAGGAAATAGATACTTGAGGAACCATTCTAGCAGAAACTCTAGAGGAATGTAAGATTTAATCAATCACTTCATTCTACACCACTCTTGAATGTGATAAGAGATGTGGGTGGATTTTTCCAAATGGAAAGCCGATAAAATTTCTATGTCGGTGTTGTAACGAACCGATACTTGAAAGTGGTTGAGAAAAACTAAGACCCTCTCATTGAAATTTTGATAAGATCCCCTAGGTAACTTGATGTACCATTTCACAAAAACCCCTGTAAGGGTGTGTTGAAACAATCTCAAACAAACATAATCATCACTAAGGAAGTTGGATGAGCACCATAGGTGAAAGGTAGTCACATGATCTCCTAGGTCCTCACCACTCTTACCCTCAAACTTCAGAATCTCAGAGGGAAGCTTGGAAGGAACTGGGGGCCATGAAGGATCATGACGTCTGAGATCATTCATCAATATTGACAAGTCTGGAAAATTTAGTGTGGCTAAAAAATGGAGCCTTGGTTGTGGTTTCTAAGACCATGCTCCTAGGAAAGACTAGTTTTAAGATATCGTGGGCCAAGGGGGGTTCTATTATACACCATGGATCTTCCTGGTAGGATAATATCCTCCTCCCAATTGATTCATGAAAGGTTGTAAGGGAATCATCACTGAAGAGACTGCTTGCGAGGAGAAAGCAATATGATATGGATTACTCATGTGAGGATATATATTTCCCCCTAATGAAGGAAATTCGTGTAGGGGATTTACCTTACTATAAAATTGGCTACCCCATAATGGAACACCAGAGGTTATAGGAAGGTTTTCCATAAGAAAAGTGCTCATAGGAATAGACATTGTGAAAGAAGGATGGACATAGGAGATATACGAAGTAGAAGGACTACCCATTTTTACATTCCACCCTTGAAAATTATAGCTAGGATTGGGTTTGAAGGAAGGAGGATTCCAACCTCCTACCATAGGATCTCGTTGAGGGATATGAACCCCACCAAATGAGAAATGAGTATAAGGATGTGACCTGCTCCCAGACCAAAAACTAGGATTTACATTAGACATCATAATGGAGGATGAAAAGTGAAAAGTCATATCTAGCATACCAAAATAGAAAGGATTAAAGGCCCAATGAATCAACAAAGTAATATAATTAGGTGTATTATCGAGATTATAAAAGGATTCATCCCCATGGAATGAGTAGAGACCATGGGTTGGGTAGCATTAAGTGAGGGAGTATCCGGAATCTAATTCACTGATGATGAGGGAGTCGAGGGGACTCCACTAACCATATTGTAGGCTAGAGACAAAGGACCTCCTGACACATTCATGTATGAATCAATACTCATGGTGGGATGATCATGAGCCTAAACGACGAAGATGTATGTACCCACATTTATTAACTCTATGTATTTTAGGTGGATGCCTCAGTATAATACTAAAATGTGGTACTTGATTCAATAGACGGTGAGACTGGCAAGGAGGTTGGTCTTGCTCCATGATGAATCAGAACTCATGATTCAATACAAAATCCTAAGGATGACTAATATACAAAGAGAACACTCTTAAACAAAACTAGAGACCAATGCACATAAACAGGATAGGATGGTTGAAAGGGACCTCCCGAACTAAAGAAGGTATGCCTCTCCCAGGAGGGGATGAGACTCTCGAAAAATAGAGTGGAGATAACAAAATCAGTTATAAGGACCCTCATGGGATTCACAGTGCAGTCAGTCAGATTCCTCCAGAGAGAAAATCCTCCATAAAGTCTATGTGTTGTTCGATCCTTATCTGAATCAGGGTACCTACAGAATAACCCTTGCAAGCAACCTGTGTGGATACCTAGGTTAGGAAACTAAGGTAACCATGGCACAACCAATGATCAAGAGAACAATCACAGGTCAGGTTCACTATATGGGTAGGGTAGAAAATCCCGAATCTTCAAAATCACTGCCTCTCAAGGAGGTAAAGGCACTAGCGAAAACCCTAAATAGGAATAACACCCCAAAAATATCTTTAATGCTAGGAAGGTATTAGAGGGATATCTCTGTAACCAACTCCACGTGACCTCATTTTTAACTCYGGTGTTAGTGGATCCTCCCAAGGAAACCAATTATACAATGGGTTTCACCACTATATGGACAGACACATACGTTGAGTTTTGTAGCCTTGGAGAAGTTTATTCACAAAATCCTATTCCAAGGCCCTAGATCCTAAACTTGTTTGTGTACTTAGAAAAATAAAATAATTTCTAATTAATTTTAATTATTCATTGTTAATGTTGGTTTCTTATTCTTATTCAAGAGGTGTAGTCATGAAACTATTGGTGTTATGACTCATCATATAATAAAGGGCATATCTAAAAACACTGCTAAGTACTAGTCTTGTTTTTCAAAGAAATGGTATGCTTCTAAATGTTGTGCAAAGGATGCAATCTCTTTCAGTTTATAGGAATGAAATATTTCCTAAAATGTCAATACAAATGCAATCTAGATAAAAGTGAAAATTCTTCAAGTAAAATGTAATTTTATTTTTTTTGTTTTTTTGGTATTTTCAATATAAGAGAATGAAAATGCAAAGACTGAATAAACAACCTCTAGGAAATAACTTACTGCAGGAACAAGAAGACAATCCAAACAGGACACCAAGAAGATATTACTTAGACCAAAATGTCTGGACTAAAAATGGGTAAAATGACAAGAAATAAGTTTTCCATAAAATTCAACAGTTACACAACTTCCTATCACTCTGCCAGTACTCAACAAACAGGACAGGGACCCAAGAAGTCTCAGCAACCCCAAAAAAGCACCCAATAAAACCAAATTGAGCCAAAAGGACTTAGAAAAGGGTGTATGCCATAGTTCAAGGGAAAAAAGGGTATATACATTCCCTAAACACAAACAACAAGAGTATGTATGCGATAGTCAAGCGAAAAATCGTGTATGCCAAGAAAGCCATTGACTGGGTAAGGATTAGGCCAAGAAAATCATATATAAAGAAACGTAGAGGTTGTTAAGAAACAAACAACACAAAAACTCAGGAAAACAAAGAACAATAAAGGTTAAAAAACACCAAATAACCCAAAAAAGACGAAATTGCCCAACGTAGTCACCAATTTTGTTACGAGGAATTAACTCTCTATGGCTTGGTGTAAAACCACAACAAACAGAATGAAACCCATAAATAAACTCTAATATCAAGTATGCTAGATAAATGAAAATGAGAACAAAAGAAAGGTTAGTGCCCTACCTCTCTCGAACGTTCGTAGGAGACCAGTGTCGAGCTCGCAATCCAATGCTTAATACCTACAACTTGTCCCCAACATCCAAGATACACAAGCATATGGGAAATATATAAAACATTATCATATAAACTAGCATAATCCATTAACATGTATAACAAATGTACTCATGGAAAATCATAGAAATATTTGCAACATATAATTGGATGAGAAAAGAGTATTTATATTAATGTAATCAGCGGAAGTACATAGGTGACAAAATTTTGTAACGACAGATAATGGAACCAAGAAACTAAGTCCTTACACCTAGGCCTTCACCACTTCAATCCTCCAAAAAGGCAAGCTCACAAGTTTTAGGAGTAATTGGGTTCCTCCTTCACTAGATAGGGAGAGCTTGGGGGTTGAACATAAGGGAAGTTCATAATTAAAGGACAAATGGATGTAGACTCAATATGAGATGAAATTTCTCTAGAATGTATTTTCTCTCAACAATATATGTGTCCTCAAGGCTTATATATGGCTCAATTTATAGCCTCAAAATGGAATTCAAGGGTCGAATCAAAGCATTTTTATTATATGGAAGGTTAAGGATCATAGATCTCATGACTTGGCATGGAAAACCTGAAATATTTTTAATTTTGAGCACAAAACCCAATGTACGTGGGTTATATTGGAGCAACATGTGTATACGCGAGTTGTCTAATTTTAGCCCACGTATATGTAGAAATTTTTTAATTTTTGACTATGGATGAGAAAAATAGGGAAATGAGTCTACAGAGGGAAAGGGAATTCCATCATAGAATTATGCATGGACTGTGGAAAATTTTTCTATAATAGTAGATGTTATTCTATCCTTTTGATTTTAATATAGAATTTAAACCTGAATCTTTTTCAAAATGTGAAAAATATTAGTTGGGTGCGACCTGTCCTATCTCACCTTGTTATGTTGAGTTGTCTATACCACCTATTTATTATTTTGATAATGAGTATTCTACTGCTTCCCTAAGTCCTCTCCTACTGGATTGCAACACATGTCTATTGTGCACCTCTGCTCCATTTTGGGTATGTCATCCCATTGCATCCGACTTTGGTGGGTCGTGACACTTCTTCACTTTAATCTTGTTCCTCATCCCTTGCCATGGTGGGTCTTTGGTTCTTATGGGTGGTACCAGGTTATTATATCGAATACACAACCATTGGATTGGTTCTAACTCTGTCCAGTGCTTCTCATCTATCGATGCGATCCAAGTCAAAAGCACCTAATGGGTGGGGTTATTTTTCGGCTCAATGTGTTAGGACATTTGGCAGATCCATTGTGTGTTAGAAATTTTCTTATCTATCCAATCCATTTCACAAGAACAAATATGTTGTTGGGGATATACCATGGGCCAAAATATTTCCTTAATTTACACCACCAACTTCACCCACTCTCATAGATGTTGATGGTACACTTCCCACCATTGCATAGGTATTCCTTCCAGTACTATGTCAATGGCCTGCATTTTGTGGGTCATGGGAATTTTCTATGTTTGTGAGAGGAATGTATCCACCAAGTATGTTCCATCAAACTAGGGTAGGTTGTAGGGTCTTAGTCCAATATCGTGCACCATTTTAGTGATTCGTGTGCATATTCTTGTTGAAACCTCATAAATCTTATTCTTCCATCTCTGTGTAGCATTCTTCAAATATGAATTATATGATCACACACTTCTCCAAATCATCTCAGCATCAGTTGTGGGGTTGATATAATATTCCTTGCACCTCATAATATTATAGATGTTCTCAATGATGGAAATTTTTGCATCCTCATTGTGAGCTCATTATATATTCTTACCTCATTTGGATCCAATGGTGTAATGACACACAAGGTATATGTTTCAAAGGAAAATTTTCCATTTCCTTAGATTCAAGATTGCATTGTTGTCAAATTCCCAGTCAATACCAAGTAGAGAAGGGTAGGTATCTGAGTCATCCATGATCTCAATCACCTCAAATTATACTCTAGTTTTCAACCCTTCAATATTCACCTTTACTTGTTCCAGTCAACCAATGGGATATATTCAGTATTGGTTAGCCAACCTGAGTTGAATGGGGGACCACACCAAATTTGGCTTACCCATCAAATCCCAACATTTCTTCAACATGATGTTCACATTGGATCCCAAGTCCAACATGTCATCATCCATCTCATAGCTTGCAAATTCAATTTTCATCTTGAAATCTTTTCATGTGCAGTTTTGTTGACTCACCTGGAGCACATGCCATTCTGGTAGTGGCGTAGATATACCTATAGTTGTATCTTCTTCCCCAATGCATATTTTCAACATATGAGTTAACTTCTTTACATCCTGAGGGTCACTTAACATTTTAAGGAAACAATGCAATAAGTTACTTACTTGGTCCTCTTATTCCTCCTCACAACAAGCATTGTGTTTTGTTACTTCTCATACCATGCATTGCAGCTCTTTTCACACACGTTCCTTCTCCAATAACATTTGTTTAATCCATTTTAACTCCTCACATCTGCAGACTTCTTCCAACTAATTTTATGTATATCATTATATCTCCTCGTGCACATGAGATTCCTCCAATGAGTTTTTTTTTTCATGGTGTAACTCTTCACATACACGAGCCTCTTCCAATTATCTTTGTGTCACACATTGTATCTCCTCATGCACACAATCTTACTCTAATGATTTTTATGTTGTGCGGTAACTCTTCGCATACATGGGCCTTATCCAATGATATCTGTGTCATGCATTGTAACTCTTCATGCACTCTACCCTCCTCTATATCCCTCTGTGTGTCGCACAATAATTGATTTTGTTGTGTGGCATCAAATTTGGGAGGTGCTTGCACTTCTTTTTTGTTCTTCCCTTCAATGTTTTGGCCCAAAATTTCTCCATTTTCTAAGTCCATTCCTATCTGAATTCCTCCTTGGCTTACCATTTGTACATCAACTTCTTCCTCTATCTTTTGTTCTCTGCACTTCTCCGTAGTCACCATATTGCAATGCACTTTGTTTTCTTCCCAATTTTCCACAAAATCGGGGCAGTATTCTATGATATCCTTTGTGCTATGGTAATACCCACAGAGTGCACATGTTTCGGTACATAATCGTGAGGTATTCCTCCACCACCACTGTATCATCTTCCTCTTATTTATCCATATCCTCCTCTCAAAGCTCTTTGATATCCTTCAGGTTGCCACCTTTATGTTCCTCCTAGATCTAAAAGGAATATGTAGTGTGCTCCTTCACTAATTGAAGACACTAAGAGTTGTTCACATCATGCCACATGGAATTATATAATTTGAAAAATGGAGTATGTGTAGTATTTAGATATTTCTGTAGTGTCGAGTATTGGGGAGGCATATGTCCTCACTTTTTGCAAATCTCGGAACACTCAATCTGAGGTCCTGTTGGAAATGGAATTGGTGCACCCATTTCCATGTATCTTCCCAACATAGGACATTCGTTCCTTTGGTGATATTTAGTGCGGCACATAGTACACCATATATGCTCATGCACCAACTTAGCCTTAGCCATATATTGTAATTGCATGGTGAGATTAGTGAGTTGAGATTGTACCTACACCAGCCCTACTGATTTTTACCACCTCCTAGTGTAGCTACTAGGTGCATTACAATCACCATAGCCTTCACCTGAGTCGTCACATTTTTTTTGGTGAGAGAGACTTGAATGTGGGGTAGAAGTCCTACAATAAACCACTCCCTATGTTGGACATCTTGCATCTAAAATGTCAATCTATCCAACAATATTTTGAACCACTAATCATAGTCCCATATGGTTGCTCAATCTTGTTGCTTGTTCTCTTTGATATCAATTATACACTTTGATTTTGATTTAGTATTTTAAAACTCCCTAAGCATATCTCTCTTAATATTCATCAGGGACCTAGCCTATCCCATAGATGTAGTCACCTTGTACTTCATGTACCATGTTAGAGCATTGTCTTTGAACGTGGTCTCTAATTGTGCTAACATAGACACTTCATCTCTGATTCTCTTCTCAAACCATATAGCTTCCCATGTAAATAAATCTTTTTTTGTATAGTCTCTTCTCATCCCATGTAACATAGATATCTGCAGGGTTATGTCTTGGTTGATCATACTCAATCTAGTACTATGTCCTCTCGACTAGCCACTAGATTTTGGTGATGATGATACCGATACCAAAACTATTCCTAGCTAGGTATTGATGATTTCAATTTATTTTCACTCATATACTATCCTTTCCTTTATTCTACTCTCTCTTCTTCTAATCGTATCTCTTCACCTTCATTTCTTTCTTCTTGAATAAAAATGTGCAAGGGGGGTGGTTCAAATATGGGCTTCCTCCATATTCTATCATTATCCTCGGTGAGGGATCCCAAAGAGATTCCTAGCTATAGCCACCCAATCCCATTCACAATAGCTAAAGCCTTTTCCCCTTCTCGAAGGGGTCCATCACCATATTTTACAACATCAGTGTTTCTACTTTGCACCTCATCTTCCTCTGTTGTGACTACATCTCTTAAAATATAAGGTGATTTGACTTTTTCTTCTCCAAACCTACTCACACTACTCCTAGTATCGTCACTTGATACTCTACTCCTAACATTGTGTCTCCTTTCTCTTCATTATGGGTTTGACCGCTCATCTTTAACCCCTTTCTATCTCTTCTTTGTTCTGTTATTCGAATTTCCTCCTTAGTTTAGTTCTTCTTGTGTATCTCTTGAATCTTTTTCTATTCTTATTTTATGGGTCCATTCAAATCTCATCTCATCTCATCATCTTCTGGATCCTTCCCACTAGATCCATTCTCTCACTCCTTTTCTCCCTTCTTGCCATCTCCCCCCCTGCATAAGGGGGTCTACTAATCCATTATGTCAAGATCCATGCACATCAACCCCTTCTACACAAACAACATCTTGATCCACAAGGGGATCTCTTCCAACAATCGCTTTCTAGGGTTGGCAACAAATTGTCTTTCATCCTTGTTGAAAAACTCATTGTTTTCAATAGAAAACTCAACGGCGTATCCTTCCTTAACCCGGTTGAACCAGAACTTGATCGTTGTTGCCCAATTATTATCCATAGATTTTATTCTATTGACTATATTCTGGTCCCATACTAGTGTTTCTTGGCCTCCCAAGGGAGTGTTAATTATTTGTTTCCTCTTTATCCACTCATACAACATGAAAGGAAACTCAACAAAGAATATTTAATGCAAATATATATGGATATACCTCTCATTACAACGTTCGATGTTGGCCATTGGGTTCTTGGTGTAGACTTTAAACTTGTACAATAAATTACTGCAAATGGATTTTTAATTAAAACATAAAAGATACAATGACACACACACACACACATTACATAGATATTTTACCTTGGAAACCCAAACCATGAAAACCAACAACATGTTTAGAGTTGCACATGTAATATTCTATTCATCATTATTTACAATATAATATATATAGAATCCTCTACCATCAAAAACCCCTAATCCATTGACTTGGATTAGTCAACAACCCTAATTCCTTAACCGAAATTAGAAAACCAGTGATGAAAACCATGTGCTGGAAAACTACTAAAAACATACGCAAAAACCGCCAAAAACAAAATCTGAGGGTGTTGCTCC
>JZKD02S2228521.1:0-11311 GCA_000966675.3 Picea glauca
AAATATATCTCTTAGACAACATTGAGGAGGCTATTGCACACCTCGAGGAGATTTTAGCACATATTTTGAGGGCAGCCACCTTCAGAAGTAGTTATCTTTTGACAGAATGCAACAATTCCACTAGACCAACGCCATTAGATGCAAAATGGCCACAGGATTTCCAAAATGTGGTCATAATAGAAATTTAGTTAAAAATTGACACATTTATGGTTCTTTTAAAATCTGTAGTGAGAAGATTATCATGAATTTGTGACCACTTGTGGGACACCTTTGGAGGAGTTCATTGAGGATTTTGAGGAGGTTGTTCCACATGTTGAGGAAGTTGACTTGGCACTTGAGATTTTACTTGATTTGGGGAGCATATTTGGGGTCTTTTGACTCATTCACTCTTGTATCATGGATATTTTTGTATAGGTGGCATAACCACCTCATAGTTTATGTATTTTTTACCATATCTTTAGGGTTTGTAAAGAGATACTGGTAATTTATATTTTCTTAGGCTAAAATCTAGGAGAATATTATTTTTATATTGAGAGGGTTGCTATATATCTTCATATAAAAAGAGAAGTGCCTCTCATTTGTAACTCATTACTATAACTTGTGGAGAACATTACTTGTCTACTTCTTCTTCGCTAAATTTGCAATGGATGGATAACTAGAGCGACTCCTTGAGGATAGTGTCTTGTGGATTGGTTTACAAATTTCATGGATGCTCTTGGTTAGGGTTTTGTGGATGAATCAATTTATTGAGTAAGTGGTCTCACTTAATCTTATGGATGTTGCTTATGAATGATTGTAAGTGTAGTTTTACTTCTCTAGTGGTGGTGATGCACTTTCTTTATGTTTTTCTTGAACAAATCCCTTCGTCAAAACTCTTGGAATATTACTAGTGGAGTATCTTCCCTGGAACTTTATTGGAACTTGTAAGGCACTAGATTGATTTGCTAGGGTTTGTAGTGGAAAACCCTAACTATCACCCTAGTTCTACTTACACTTTCTCAGGGGAGTCCTTAGTTGACCCCATATGCAAAAAAAAAAAAAAATAGTACGCACTAGTCTTCTCTCATCTAGTCAATCCTAAATCCAAATTTTCAAATTTTATTTTTGTTCTAGGGTAAATGTAGGGTTTTATAACAACTTGTATACATTTTCCAGACACCATAAACCCTAGACATCTTGATTTTTGTGCATGTGTTTAACCTAAAAATCATTTTATAGCCCAAAATATCCTAGTCGACAACCCTAACTATCACCCTAGTTCTACTTACACTTTCTCAAGGGAGTCCTTAGTTTACCCCATATGCCCAAAAAAATAGTACGCAGTAGTCTTCTTCCATCTAGTCAATCCTAAATTCAAAATTTCAAATTTATTTTTTGTTCTAGGGTAAATGTAGGGTTTTATAACAACTTTATATATTTTTCATCCACCATAAACCCTAGACATCTTGACTTTTGTGCATGTGTTTCACCTAAAAATCATTTTATATCCCAAAATAGACTTGTTAATTTATATTGGTGCATAATTAGGGCTAGATGTCTTGTTTTAATTGTTTGTTATATACCTTTTAATTTTCAAACTTTACTAGTTCTATAAACCCTGGATCTATCCATTATTTTAGTGCCATTTTTTACTTGTTAATAACCTATTCAAAGGGCTGAAATATATTTTTTTGTGACTTGTTTACTATTGTAATTTTTCATTGTTATTGGAAGTTTTACAACTACCATTAGTAATTTTCATATTTGCATTGTTTGGGGATAATTTTTCATTAAACATAGACTTGATAAACCCTCTAAACAACCTAAAAGTGAATTAAACTCAAATATGGAATTTACCTTGAGTAGCCACCTAGTCCATACTTGTCTATTATATCTTATTGGTGGTAAATTGGGTAGCTCCATAGGTGATCTTAGACGTGATCTCCTATTACCTTAGGATCCCTAGGGGCTACTAGGGAAGTCTCCCTTATGTTGGATTCATCCTTCAATAAAACGAGGGAAGTTGTTGTCTAGATGACAGTGGCAACACTTCCATTTTCCACTCATATTTGTACCTTGTGAAGACCTTGCACTAGGGTGGAAGATTATGTGACTATAGGCTTGAAGCACGATGTAGTCCAATTCGTTGCTAGATGCCTAGAATGTCATCAAGTGAAAGTCAAACACCACCACCCAGCTAGAGTTTTACAACCTTATGACATCCCAAAGTCAAAATGGGAAGTCATTTCCATGGATTTCATGGTGGGATTATCATTAATGTTGCAAAGGTGTAATGCCATTTTAGTCATAGTTGATAAACCGACCAAGAGTGATCAATTTGTTCTAGTCAAGTAAACTTATGATGTGATTGATGTGGTGCAGATGTTTATTTGTGACATCATTCATCTTTCTTGGTTTCCTAAGAAGATAATCTTGGCTATAGACTCTCGGTTTATGTCCAATTTTTGGATAAGCTTTCAATCAACACTTCGGACCTATTTTAATTTGAGCATCGCTTATCATCTTAAAACCATTGGGAAAATAAAGAGTGTTAATCAAGTGATGAAAGGCATCCTTAGGATGTATGTCATGTATCAATAGAACCATTGGTATTTTTCCTTTGGTATAATTTACTAAAAATACTAACTATCATAGCTCTATCGAGATGCCTCCTTATGAGTGCATGTATGGAACACAATTGAGTTGGGACAGGTTGGAAGATCAAGTGATAGTACGACCATAGTTGATATAGGAAATGGAAGAGAAGGTAACCCAAATTAGACAACGATTAAAGAAAGCACGAGCTTGATATAATAGTTATGTTGATTCCCATCATATAGACCAAAACTATCATGTTAGAGATCAATCTTTTATACATACTAAGCTAAGTAAGAGTACCAAATTCTTTGGAAATGGGATAGAGTTATCACCTTGATTTATAGGGCCATTTGAAATTATGAAAAGACTTGGACCAATTGCCTGCCATCTCACACNAAATATATCTCTTAGACAACATTGAGGAGGCTATTGCACACCTCGAGGAGATTTTAGCACATATTTTGAGGGCAGCCACCTTCAGAAGTAGTTATCTTTTGACAGAATGCAACAATTCCACTAGACCAACGCCATTAGATGCAAAATGGCCACAGGATTTCCAAAATGTGGTCATAATAGAAATTTAGTTAAAAATTGACACATTTATGGTTCTTTTAAAATCTGTAGTGAGAAGATTATCATGAATTTGTGACCACTTGTGGGACACCTTTGGAGGAGTTCATTGAGGATTTTGAGGAGGTTGTTCCACATGTTGAGGAAGTTGACTTGGCACTTGAGATTTTACTTGATTTGGGGAGCATATTTGGGGTCTTTTGACTCATTCACTCTTGTATCATGGATATTTTTGTATAGGTGGCATAACCACCTCATAGTTTATGTATTTTTTACCATATCTTTAGGGTTTGTAAAGAGATACTGGTAATTTATATTTTCTTAGGCTAAAATCTAGGAGAATATTATTTTTATATTGAGAGGGTTGCTATATATCTTCATATAAAAAGAGAAGTGCCTCTCATTTGTAACTCATTACTATAACTTGTGGAGAACATTACTTGTCTACTTCTTCTTCTCTAAATTTGCAATGGATGGATAACTAGAGCGACTTCTTGAGGATAGTGTCTTGTGGATTGGTTTACAAATTTCATGGATGCTCTTGGTTAGGGTTTTGTGGATGAATCAATTTCTTGAGTAAGTGGTCTCACTTAATCTTATGGATGTTGTTTATGAATGATTGTAAGTGTAGTTTTACTTCTCTAGTGGTGGTGATGCACTTTCTTTATGTTTTTCTTGAACAAATCCCTCCGTCAAAACTCTTGGAATATTACTAGTGGAGTATCTTCCCTGGAACTATATTGGAACTTGTAAGGCACTAGGTCGATTTGCTAGGGTTTGTAGTGGAAAACCCTAACTATCACCCTAGTTCTACTTACACTTTCTCAGGGGAGTCCTTAGTTGACCCCATATGCAAAAAAAAAAAAAATAGTACGCACTAGTCTTCTCCCATCTAGTCAATCCTAAATCCAAATTTACAAATTTTATTTTTGTTCTAGGGTAAATGTAGGGTTTTATAACAACTTGTATACATTTTCCAGCCACCATAAACCCTAGACATCTTGATTTTTGTGCATGTGTTTAACCTAAAAATCATTTTATAGCCCAAAATATCCTAGTTGACAACCCTAACTATCACCCTAGTTCTACTTACACTTTCTCAAGGGCGTCCTTAGTTTACCCCATATGCCCAAAAAAATAGTACGCAGTAGTCTTCTTCCATCTAGTCAATCCTAAATTCAAAATTTCAAATTTAATTTTTGTTCTAGGGTAAATGTAGGGTTTTATAACAACTTGTATATATTTTTCAGCCACCATAAACCCTAGACATCTTGATTTTTGTGTATGTGTTTCACCTAAAAATCATTTTATATCCCAAAATAGACTTGTTGATTTATATTGGTGCATAATTAGGGCTAGACGTCTTGTTTTAATTGTTTGTTATATACCTTTTAATTTTAAAACTTTACTAGTTGTATAAACCCTGGATCTATCCATTATTTTAGTGCCAATTTTTACTTGTTAATAACCTATTCAAAGGGCTGAAATATATTTTTTTTGTGACTTGTTTACTATTGTAATTTTTCATTGTTATTGGAAGTTTTACAACTACCATTAGTAATTTTCAGATTTGCATTGTTTGGGGATAATTTTTCATTAAACATAGACTTGATAAACCCTCTAAACAATCTAAAAGTGAATTAAACTCAAATATGGAATTTACCTTGAGTAGCCACCTATTCCATACTTGTCTATTATATCTTATTGGTGGTAAATTGGGTAGATCCATAGGTTATCTTAGACGTGATCTCCTATTGCCTTAAGATCCCTAGGGGCTACTAGGGAAGTCTCCCTTCTGTTGGATTCATCCTTCAATAAAACGAGGGAAGTTGTTGTCTAGGTGACAGTGGCAACACTTCCATTTTCCACTCATATTTGTACCTTGTGAAGACCTTGCACTAGGGTGGAAAATTATGTGATTATAGGCTTGAAGCACAATGTAGTCCAATTCGTTGCTAGATGCCTAGAATGTCATCAAGTGAAAGTCAAACACCACCACCCATCTAGAGTTTTACAACCTTATGACATCCCAAAGTCAAAATGGGAAGTCATTTCCATGGATTTCATGGTGGGATTATCATTAATGTTGCAAAGGTGTAATGCCATTTTAGTCATAGTTGATAAACCGACCAAGAGTGATCAATTTGTTCTAGTCAAGTAAACTTATGATGTGATTGATGTGGTGCAGATGTTTATTTGTGACATCATTCATCTTTCTTGGTTTCCTAAGAAGATAATCTTGGCTATAGACTCTCGGTTTATGTCCAATTTTTGGATAAGCTTTCAATCAACACTTCGGACCTATTTTAATTTGAGCATCGCTTATCATCTTAAAACCATTGGGAAAATAAAGAGTGTTAATCAAGTGATGAAAGGCATCCTTAGGATGTATGTCATGTATCAATAGAACCATTGGTATTTTTCCTTTGGTATAATTTACTAAAAATACTAACTATCATAGCTCTATCGAGATGCCTCCTTATGAGTGCATGTATGGAACACAATTGAGTTGGGACAGGTTGGAAGATCAAGTGATAGTACGACCATAGTTGATATAGGAAATGGAAGAGAAGGTAACCCAAATTAGACAACGATTAAAGAAAGCACGAGCTTGATATAATAGTTATGTTGATTCCCATCATATAGACCAAAACTATCATGTTAGAGATCAATCTTTTATACATACTAAGCTAAGTAAGAGTACCAAATTCTTTGGAAATGGGATAGAGTTATCACCTTGATTTATAGGGCCATTTGAAATTATGAAAAGACTTGGACCAATTGCCTGCCATCTCACACCACCATCTTGCTAGAATAAAACTCATAATATTTTTCATGTACTAGTGTTATGATATTATGTAGTTGTTGAATCACGTGTACTTCAATGGGGAGAATTGCAGGTTTTAGACGATGGAACCTATAGGGTCAAATCATCACGTATATTGGACCATATATTTTGATAGCTCATGCACAGCATGGTGGACCAAGATAAGGTCAAATTGGGTAAATATCATCATAGATCTACTACCTGAGAGGATGCAAAGACCATGCATCAAGATTACCCTACACTCTTTACTTGACTATGACTTCCAGAAAAAGTTTCTCGAAGGGTGGGTGTATGTAACACCTCATATTTTGGCCTTGAGTAGTTAAAAATCTATTTTAACTTATGCAAGTATTTCATTTGTTTACTGTTTATTTGGACCCAATTAGATTGATGAAGGAATTTGATATGTGGACATCTGGACCTATTTTATCTTACCTATTTGTTGACAATATATGATTTTTGATATTACATGTTTATGACAACGATAGTTGTATAATTCCATTTGGATCACATGTTTGCATTGTTTAGATTTTTGGTACATGGATATCAGTTCAAGATTTATGTTATGTATGTATGTAGAGGCAATGCATGATGTAGGTGAATATATACATAGCTTGATTGGATATTATCACATAACGATGGATTAATACATGAAAATGTTATATAAGAGTTATATGAGCCATTAGTGAGCTAACCTATAGGTTGATGGGCTTTGCAAGAGATGAATGGTTATATCACCAAGGTAAATTGGATGTCATATACACTGGAAATATAGTTGCATGCTAACACTACTATGAATCATGGGTAAGTGTGGTTTTTACAAGAAGGAAGTCATGCCCAAACTGGTTATTCAATGATGTGGCTCTAAGAACAATCGTTGCACAATATGGTTGAGACTCAATGTTAAGGTGTTAACCTTAGTTCTATCAAGGGGTGTGAAGGTGTTACCCATTGTGTATCCTCCAAAACCTAGAGTCATGGGAGGTTGGTTTTAGCCAAGCTCCCTTAGACATGTGATGATGACTATTGGTTTCCTACTAGGGAAGTTAGGTCAAAACAATTAACGCTTCCATCTTAGGGTTATATCTAGATTAATGTCGATATAGTAGACATTCTAACATATTACAGTAGAGGAGGAGATGGGAGATGGAAAATGGAAGTAGAGATGATTAGGTGTTTAGGGGTGGTTTTAAGTTGGTCGTGATCTTGATAGGAATTGGTTGTGTCATCATTTACATCTACGATATTGAAATTAGATTCCTTATTGAGATTAAAATGCTTGTTTAGTTAATTTATGATCAATGTTGTGTGATTGTCTACATATCATGCTTATTAAATCATTATGATATTTGTTAATGAAATTATTAAATAATGCATTATTTTAATTACCAACATGTATCTTTGATTGTACACATCACAAGATTGCACATTAGAAGCATTGATTACTTATTTTTATTGGTACACACAAAAGGTATGTGTAAGTTAGTTACATAACCATACCTGGCACATTCACATTAATATGATATGGCTCTAAGAACAATCATTGCACAATATGGTTGAGACTCAATGTTAAGGTGTTAACCTTAGTTCTATCAAGGGGTGTGGAGGTGTTACCCATTGTGTATCCTCCAAAACCTAGAGTCATGGGAGGTTGGTTTTAGCCATGCTCCCTTAGACATGTGATGATGACTATTGGTTTCCTACTAGGGAAGTTAGGTCAAAACAATTGACACTTCCATATTAGGGTTATATCTAGATTTATGTCAATATAGTAGACATTCCAACATATTACAGTAGAGGAGGAGATGGGAGATGGAAAATGGAAGTAGAGATGATTAGGTATTTAGGGGTGGTTTTGAGTTGGTCATGATCTTGATAGGAATTGGTTGTGTCGTCATTTACATCTACGATATTGAAATTAGATTCCTTGTTGAGCTTAAAATGCTTGTTTAGTTCATTTCTGATCAATGTTGTGTGATTGTCTACATAGCATGCTTATTAAATCATTATGATATTTGTTAATGAAATTATTAAATAATGCATTATTTTAATTACCACCATACATGTGTGATTGTACACATCACGAGATTGCACATTAGAAGCATTGATTACTTATTTTTATTGGTACACACACAAGGTATGTGTAATTTAGTTACATAACCATACCTGGCACATGCACATTAATGTGATTATGTATTGAATTAATGGTTGAGATTTTTAATTACTTAAGTATTTGGTTGGTATGGAGTATGGTTGGTTTTCATTAATCTTGATGTAATTGTCAAATATACTAATGGCTAGCAAGAGATTGAAGACTTTGTATTTTTTTAAATTGTTTAATTATTAGGGACTTTAGGGATAAGCTTGCTAGCTTAGTGGGTAGTAAGTTCCGACTATTCCCCCAAGGAGACTTGAAAGGACAGCCAAATTTGATTTGGTGATGGAATTATGGGAAGGATTGTAGATATTTTAGGGGAAGGATGGGCACAGAGAGGGATAAATAGCAGGAAGGAAAGAGTATTTAGGGTCTATCATTTCTTATTGTTGTTCTTCTTGAGAGTTGGAAAACCCGAAGTGTTGGATTGATCATTGTGATGTTCTATTGGAATTATGACTCTATGAATTGTTGTTCTAGGAGCCCTGGGCACAAAGGGCTAGGAAACTAAAGTGAGCTCATGAATATAGGAAGTAAACTAGGCTCTTGGTTGGCATGGAGGATTATTGTTGCACTCTGAGCAAGTGGTAAGAGAAGAATCATAAGTACTTTTATATTTGTTGGACTATACTACAACTAAGGAGATACAAAACTAAGGAGTTTTTTCATGGTTTTTACTATATTGACTACTTAAAATCACAAAAAAAAATATGTTACTTAGTTTTCTCAGTTAAATTTTACTCAAAAATATTATTTTTACATATTGGAGATTTAACCTTCTTATTTAAAAAAAAAATATTTACTAATATAAACTTAATTATTATTCAAACATAAACATAGAAATAAATTTTATGTAGAAATAAATGGACATTACATTACAACAACACATAATAATAATAAATTAATTATCATTCATTTTATCATTTTCAACATTATAAACATGGGTTTTTGCATTTAAGAAAAAGATATAATTTAAAGTGAGAAATTACAAATAGAGTAGCCTTCTTAGGGTTATTAACCTTTGGATTGGTGATACAGTGGTCGAGCATGCAACTTAACGTTTTTCTATTAGTGTTACATTGAAGGTGACTAGTAATGAAAAAGATATGGGATCTCTTAACGTTGAAGGATATTTAATAATCCTTAATATAATGGGTTATGAAAATTTGTTGTCGAAACTTATTAAATTGAAAGGTAACTATTGATGAAAGAGAGATGGGATCTCTTAACGTTGAAAGAAGTGTAATAGTCCTAAATATAATGTATAGGAATTTCATGCTACAACCTAGTTCCTAGTTTAGAAGAGATCCAGGAAATTATTTGACAATTACATCGAACGATTTAGGAAGATGATAATGGACATATTTTTTTGAATATGTCTATATTTCTTTTTTTGAATTTATCTCAATTGTCTAACAAACCGACTTTGACCTTATGTGGTTATATGTAAAGATGATCGTTAGAGTTTGACTTTATGTGGTTATATGTAAAAATTATCGCTAAATGAAAATTTTAATTTATCTCAATTGTCTAACAAATTGACTTTGACTTTATGTGGTTATATGTAAAGATGATCGCTAGAGTTTGACTTTATGTGGTTATATGTAAAGATGATCGCTAGATGAAAATTTTGGTTGAACCACTATTTTGAGGTTGTAAGGAGTTTTGTATGTGTTGTGAGAAATGAGTATAGAAGGTTATAGTAATTCTTTTTTGGAAATTTTTTAGAGTTTTATTTCTATGGGGATTTTTGATGATGTAAATCAAATAGTTAATTTTTGTTGATCTATGCATTAGAGTAGTTATACTTTGAGGGTCGAAGATGAAAAACTATTGGAATTGAAAAATCCAAAAGAATGTTACAGAGCATCTACTAAATGTATTTTCGTTTATTAAATAAAATTACAATCATTTTTCCATGGGAAAAAAAATTACAGTGGACTACAAAAAGTGTTAGATTCTTATTCGATTGAAGGTGAAGAGTCATGAAAGAGGGTTGGGATCTCTTGATGTTGTGGTCAAAATCATTTGTCTTCTCAAGTATAAGACTTTCATGCTTATATAATTTTATGATGATTCTTTTGGAATTATGGAATTTATTTTTGAATCAGCGTTTTAAACTAGATTTATGTAGCCAAATCATTTTGATAATATTTATGTGTAGTTTAGTTTTAGTTTTATAATGATATCTTAAATAAATATAATGAAAATATTTATAAGATTGTGTCAACGTGTTGATTTATAGTTATAGATTGATTAGTCAAGTATGGTGGTTTATTTTTTTTAATTATATTAAGAACGTCATGTCAATCTTTCTTTAATTAAATGTATATTGTATAAGCTTGCCTCAAATATTTATGAATGTTGTGTCAATGTTTTTTTTAAGACTAAATGCACCACCTTGTGTAAGCTTACCTCACCTTTGGTCTAAGTCCTTGAATGAAAGGAAAAAACAAATAAATAGATTAAGTCTTTAAATGTCAGGAAAAAACAAATAAATAATAACTAATTTTTTAATATTATGAATAAGTATGAACGAATTTTTAACTACATTAAATAATAAACTATCAATGTCTAAATGCTAATAAGGATTTATATGATGATGATGATTAATATTGAATTTAATAAACATACTTTTGTTGAGTTTTTAGAATCAAACAAAACTTTATAAACATAATTAGACTATCAATAATTTAATATTTTTTTAAAGATAAAAAATATTGTTAATATTTTTTTTACACTTATATAATATTAAGGATTTATAATATTATTTGTTGAGTTTTTGGAGTCAAACAAAACTTTATGAACATAATTAGGCTATCGATAATTTACACTTATATAATATTAAGGATTTATAATATTAATATAGATTTATTGCACATTCAAGTGTTCTGATAGATTTTTTAATATTAAATACGAGGCTTACTTACCGTTATATAAGAGGTGATTTTTTTAAGCTAAAACATAAGCACTTACCAAAACTAGAATATCTCATATTTTTTTATAGAAAAAAGAAGATAGTATAAAAAAATAAGCTTTGAATGAATATTTATGTCGAAAGAATAGCATGATTCTTATGTTAGGGGATGACGTAAAGGTTAGAAAGTTATACCAACTGTGCTTTTCATGCACAGGGATATTAAGAACAAAATATAACATTATTTTTAAGAAAAAGAAGTGCA
>JZKD02S2228521.1:11321-21643 GCA_000966675.3 Picea glauca
TTTAATAGAAGACTTATAGAACCTTTAGGGATCCTTCATCAGTTTTCCATCACCTTCGGATGGAAAATTGTATGTATTCATGTTATGATACTCCACGACCCCTTGGAATTTAATTCGATCCTTGGGAGAGATTATGTTTACGCTATGAAAGTTGTCGTGTCCACACTCTTTCAAGTGATGCATTTACCTCAAAATGGAAACATTGTGACCATTGACCATCTTTCATTCATTGGTCTTAATCTAACTGCCAAACATCTTACTCCCCTGAATGTTCCTTATATGCAAATGGTATCCCACCCACCACAAGTTAATTATGTGGAATCATGTCCCATGCAATAAAATTTGAATGAGAAGGAGCCTCTCTCTATATACTCACCTTCTTTAGACTTAGATATGGTAGTTGGCATGGTGAACCACTCAATAGGGGATTTGGAGCCTGATCTTCCCCTCATTACCCCTACTGAGTCCCTTGACTTGTATTATTTCCATAGCATTGTTCTTCCATCTAATCAAGACCTCTTGGAATTCATGGTCAAGGGTTTCTAGCAAATTTATCATTTTTGTGTCGAGCTCATTAAAAAATGAAATAGAGGATTATGAGCAAAGTTATTTTCCTATGTCAATCTCATTAAAAAAATGAAATAGATGGTCATGAGCATAGTTATTTTTATGTGTCAATCTCATTAAAAAATGAAACAGATACCCATAAGCATGGCTCACTGCCCATGTCAAGCTCGTTAAAAAATGAAATAGACCCCCCTCCAATTGAGTTGATTCTTCCACTAGATATCATACCTGAACCTTCATTTCATCCACCTATGTCAATGGATTCTCTTTCTTCCTCCCTCTCTAGTGAACCTATTCCTATTAGTAGCGAGGAGTCTAATCAAGTGTAGAAGAAGAGTCGATGGATGAAACAAATCTTGGGGGGGCATGTCTCCATCCTCTGCACATCATGTTGGAGTTAAGCCACTATATTTTGTCGAGCATGCTCGTGAATGGGTATCTCTCCGAGAACAATTTCACTCTATGTTTCAAGCTCGTGTAAAAATGAAACGAACACCCAAGCATATTTTTTCTCTGTTTCAAGCTTCTGTAAAAATGAAACCTACCCCAAGCATAGTTTTTCTCTATTTCAAGCTTGTGTAAAAATGAAACCAACCTAGAGCACGGTTTTATTCTCTTTTTCAAGATAGTGTAAAAATGAAACCGACCCCGAGCACATTTTTATTCTTTGTTTCAATATTGTGTAAAAATGAAACCTACCCTGAGCACAATTCGCTTTCTGTGTCAAGCTCATTAAAAAATGAAGAAGACAACCGAGCATATTTTTATCACTTTGGGCTCGTAAAAAACATATGAAAAATGAACTCTTTGGATTCTCCTTTAAACTTTTTTCAGACTCCCTAAACATGAAAATATTGTCGAGTGGGCTTGTTTCCTTTCACACTCATTAAAAGGTTTTAAAGGGTGTCTATTCGGTATAATTTTAACCCTTTTCAGACCTGATGGACTAATTACAAAAAAAGTATAATATGGTCAATCATGACTGGAAGAGTTCTCCCTTGCATTTTTTTACACTTTTCCGAGCTTGGGGAACTAAATTTACAGAAAAGAACACCCTTGGAGTCGTCTTTAAGATATTTTCAGACTCTCTAAACATGAAAATACCACTGAGATTTTCTTCTTTGGGCTCATAAAATTATGCAACAAAGGACCCATATAGGACTGACCCCTCCTTCTTCGGGTTCGTTAAACATGTGATGAGGGACTCATCGAATATGAGCTATACTGAGAATCTATTATCCTCCTCAATCTCATTAAAAAACAAAGAGGTACTCTTCAATCATGGTGGGGGGGGGGAATTGAAGGAAGTGGGTCAAGTTTTGGAAATCATTTTGGTCATTGTTTGTCGTCGCCCTTGAACATGGCGCATGTTTTTGTCTTGTCTTACAGTTGGGTAATTTTCTTTTCTCTGATTCATACCAATTATATGTGTCATTATAATTTTTTGTTCCAGACGAAGAATGCTTTGATTATCGTTACATTATGTTCTTGGTACTTGTCGAGTCAATGATTCCAAGTCACTTGTTGTGCCTCACAATGTTCAGGGGAAGTTTCACTTCAAACCAACCACTCTGCAGTATTACCATATTTAATCCTCATGTCAGTACATACTCATTTAATCCACCATCTTGCATCACTTTCCGGTGTCTATTTCGTGTCGATGATGGGAGACACATCATGGCCCTCCTTTGACGAGTATGCTCCTGTCAACTTCAGCACATTATCTGGGAATTAGACTTAGAAACCAGTTAGTTCCTTGGAGTATGCATGCCTCAATGGAATGTTTCCTCACCTTCGATAGTAGTTTTACATCATTTACCTCTGATCAAATGCTTACACGGATGTTCAACCTCGTCTCATTTATTCACATTCATTGGAATGTACTAGGTTACCTTGGGAGTCATTGTTATCATTGGTGATTTCCCTCGCACTTGTTAATGGTATACATTAATGACCGATAATCAAGTGGTTTCTACCATGTTCAACATCAAGACATCTATTCATATGGCTAGAATCGTACCATTTCAGGATCGGGATGAAGACCTTAGGTTGGGTGCTCACTTTGTTATGTGTTTTGTCCAGGCTACAATGGTGTAGAAGATTCCTGTATAACCATCATATTGGTAATCTTACTAATGTATATACTATCACATAGATCCACTTTGTATTTTTACATGGCTATGTTTGTGTCATATTGTAGCTCCACTGTGTATTCTTTCATGGCTACGATCAGATCATGTCATGGAGGTATGGATCCACATTGTATCTTTGGTGGCCATACCCTTAGTTAGCATTTTCATGGATCTGTAGTGTATTGGTCGGTGACCATTATTTGAGTTAGTTTATTCCGAACATAGGTATGCATGCCTCGAGGATTATACATATATATTGTTTGATGTTTATTTGCAACTTCCGCCAGGCTCTCCTACTCCAATGCCCTTGCATTAATATTTTAGTAAATTGTTTCAACCATTAGTTTCTCCTATGATCTCACACTTTAGGGGGAATTTGTTACACACCTAAATGTCGCACCACCATTTGTCACACTTAAGTGTCATAAGTGTCGTATGCAGCTGACTAAGTGTTGCATGCACTTTATTAAGTGTCACAAGTTTGACACTATGGAAGAACATTTGTCATACTCCATAGTCATTATGGAGGAGAAAAACTCATCGTGAGAAGGTCGAAACAATACTTTTTACCTTGATATTTTGACCATTTTTGAAGTTCAACGCTCCCCTGCTCATGTATAGGGAGTGTTGAATTCTTGTCAACGCTCCTCTACCCATGTAGGGAGTGTTTTCAACACGCTATGCTCAATATTGGAGGAGCGTTGAAGTGGTTAGAGATATTTATGGCTAGCTCACCTTATTTTAAGGGTTAGTTCTGAGAGGATGAGGTCAAAGGTTCAAGTCATATCTCATGACTCCATCTTAAGTAAACTCAATATCCATGAGATAAGATATATCTCAACCTATGGAGCAAAATCCTCAACCATTTCCTAAAATACTTCATGATGGTTAAGCCTCCAAACTCATATATACTGAGTGCATTCCAAGGTGAAAAGGGAGGAGAATCCATGAGAGAATCATACTTTTGATCTTGAAGCATTCAAGAGAGGGTTGGCTAGGAGAGCTTTGGAGGAGCTACTGCAACATCAACTTTGATTGTAAGTGTTTCATTATCTCTTTCCATTAATACATAACTTGGCCTATTCCCTTCATGTTTTGTGTCACTTCTTACATGCATGTCTATTGTTGTTAATGTTTATATTATGGTAGTTGTGGGAGGTATTTACGTCCATGTGTAAACCTGACGAGAATAAAATATTCTAGGAAGCAAGAAGAAACCCTAATGAGTTATCTAATAAACCTAGAAGACAAGTCGGCTCAAGAGGATAATTTGTATTAGGTTATTAGCCTCCAAGAGAAGAAGTCGACTAGAAGAAATATTATATACTAAGTAATTAGGCACCCAGAATTAGAAGTTGGCCTCAGAAGTTTGCCAAATTTAGTAAAAATATAGGAGGCCGGTCTTTATTCTGGAAAGCATTCTCAGAACTGCAGAGCTCACTTGTGTGCACTACAGTTAGCCAGCTTGTGCACAAGTTTGGAAGAGAGTTGCCATTGTAGCTGCTGCAACTAGCAGATTACGTTTTGGCTTGGACTATCTCTTGGTTATGGTTTGGACTATATGATCAGCTCTTGTTTGGTGCGCTATCCTTGGAGAAAGGTGTGCCACCCTTGTTTGGATATCTAGCCTAGGGTTTTCTTCCAGGATGATTCTCTGTCAAGGTTAAGGTGCTCAGAGGGTGGCTTTGGCCTATGGTTGGGTGACAATAGTGATATTGTCTATGGTAAAATGAGAACATCCATCATATTCTAACAGGTTATGGGCCCACATCTCCTTCATTCAGTCTAACCACTAGAAGGGATCATAGCCATAAGGATACTAATCTCGTTGAAGAACTGTCGCTAGGGTTTCTAGCAGGATCAGTTACTAAATAAATGTCGCTAGGGTTACTAGCACGTGTAGTTGCAGAAACCCTAACCCTCTCATTGAGTCACCTTAAGTGAAGGGATTGACCTAATTTCTAGATAGACCAATGCGCCCTAGCCTAGTGCACCTCCTGGTACTCTCAGCAAGCTAAGATGTCAAGTTTGAGTTTTTGGTCAAATCTAGGGTTGACCAAGTCAAAGAAGCCATGACTTACTCTATGAAGTCATAAAACAATTTAGATGGAGCTTCTAACTTCAAAGTGTGGAAGACAAGTATTGACCTCATCCTTGCCAAGAATAAAGTGTTGGATATCATGAAAGCAAAGATCGTGAAACCAGAGTTTGAAGAATGAAAAGAGAAGGAACCACATAATGTTGCAGTTATGGAGAAGTTCAAATATGGTGACATCAATGCCATGAGTATCATAGTGGACTCTACAAAATACCACTTGATACCCTACATATCCCATCTTGATTCATTGAAGAAGATGTGCGATGCCCTAACAAACCTCTTCTCAGTCAGAAACATTGGACAAGTAATGAGTCTGAAGAATGAGCTCTGTGACATGAAGATGAATGATGATGACATCATAACATCATACTTTGTGAGAATCTCTCAATTAAGAGATCAACTACAAGCTATTGAAGAGATCATTTCAGAGAAGGAATTGGTAAACATAGTACGCAATGTTCTTCCCAAGACATTGGATGCATTTGCCGCAAGCATGAACACAAGGAAGGAGTATTCTACATTTGAAGAAATTTGGACTTGTTGTGCTCAAGAAGAATCAAGGATCAGTGCAAAAGAGAAACCCCAAAAGAAGTACGATGATCAAGCCTTCGCAACAAGATTCAATAATTTCATGAACAAAAGGAAGTTTGGTTCAAGGAAGAAGACAAATCAAGAGAAAGAAATGTCATCAATACAATGCTTCAACTATCGAAAGTATGGTCACTACAAGAATCATTGTCCCGAGCTAAAGAAAAGGAAGGAGACACATGAAGCATCAATTATCGAAGAAAAAGAACCTACAAAGAAGACCAAGCAAGATAAAACATACTTCTTCTTCTAAGACAAGGTAACAATACTTTTCATAGTTCTTGTACATACCATGTTTTCTGTACATATCTTGCATATCTATTTCTTAGAAGATAATATGTTCAAAGAGAAACTATACCTATAGAAGAAACAACAAAATAAGGATTTCCATCATTATGACTACAAGTCAGACAATACACATGAAAGGATAAAGTACATCAAACAATTCATGTGGAAGTTATTACATAAGTAATGGCTGAAAGACAACCCAAATTTAGAACCAATCTTGAAGAAACCTAGAAGAAGCAAAGACAGAAAGAAGTCAGCAATCAAGAGGAAACTGGAGAAAGACTTATGACACCTTGCAGAAGACAATAAGGATGCAGACGGAAGCATGGATTATGTTAGATGGAGGGAGTCAATTAATACTTCCAAAATAAATACATGCACTCATACATGAATAAAGGATTAGGAGGGATCTAATCCTATGATCCATTGAATATGATGAAGTATATATCCATGGTAGCATCCATGAAAAGCAGTACGTGTTCAATTTAACTTTAGAAGAAGTCTTCTTTGAAAATAAGCCTTAAAGTATCCCTCGTTATCCATCCACATCCATGATCCTACGATGAAAGGAAGAAATTGGAATCTTCAGAGCATGGAATCTATAGAAAACTCCATGGACCCAATATCTAAAGAGAAACATGAGGAAGAACATGAAGATTCCAATAAAGAAAGAGAAGCCAGAACAACTAGTCATTGTATCGAGAATCAAAAGATTACCAGCCTAATATAAAATCACTAAAAGCGATCAAGAATAGGTACTGAAAGTTGTGATGAAGAACAGTGCATGAAATAATTATGAATGTAAGCTTTGCGAAATCCAAAACTAGAGGTTATCCTAGATGGAGGGAGAAGACTATGATGATTACGTGTTCTAGTATACTAGATATATCTCTACATGAGCCATTATATCATCCGCAATATCCATGGGTTGGAATTGACATCAGATGAATGAAAATATTGTTCTCTAGAATAATTGAACAAAGAACATATGTACAACAACCTCAATGCTTTGAGGTATACCAGAAAGAGACCCTTGTATGCAGATGGAAAAAGACAACTTGGTGGAGAACCTCCAATGCATAGCAGAAGCATGGTGAAGACTTTCTATAACAAAGATATTGTATCAAAATGGTTACTCAGAAACTCAAGATGATGGTTTTCTAATCCATGACAAACTCTCATGATGGCAGAAGAAGTACCACTTGGATATGTTCCAGTTTGACCCTTGCCATGATGTTATGAGCTAGAAGGAAACAATGATGAATCCAACAATGATATACTATATTGATCAGAGCTATATGAAGTCTTCAGAGAAGACCAGTGTTCCAGAAATACCAAATTACATTGAGATCAAGAATTACATTCCACGTGATGAAGTCCAGAAAAGGGAAAGTGGTTCTCCAATATACATCTCCATGGATGAGAAGATAAGCAGACATTTTGGTAAAGATGAAAGAGTTTGCGTACTCAATCTAGAGCTCGTGGAGATGAATTCCCTATTGAAAAATGAAGAGATGACTCTGAGGTTGGGAGGGAGCACTGATGTGTTATTGATTTATGGCCAGTCATTTTTCAGTTTGAAAAATGGTCCAGGATGAGCAGTTCATTTCCAGTTCAGAAAGTGGTTTGAGATTTCTGACGGACAGGCATTTTCCAGTTCGGAAAATGGTCCAGATCGAACAGCCATTTTCGTAATGAAAATGGTTCAATGGATTGTTGATGTACCATAGATAGCGATTTCCCATTGTGGTTAACATGGGGAATGGTCTAGGACAATCTCTCGTCTTGATGGTTACTCAAGAAGACTGGTCCACCTCGCCAGACAATCATTCTTTCGAAGCTCACAGTTGTGAGCAGTTTCAAAGAATGGTATGTTTTGGAGGTTGGTGCAGGATAGAAATTTCCTTTGGAAATGGTCCAGATACTCATTCCCTAGGGCATATTCATTCTCTCCAGGTTGCACTTTTTTTAGTGCTGGAGGAATGGCCCAGATAGGTGAATGGTCCAGGTTCATCAATCAGGGACATGCATTCACTAGGGAAGACTCATTCGCTCCAGGTTTCACTTTATTTAGTGCCGGAGGAATGGCCCGGGATAGGGAATGGTCCAGGCTCAAAAATTGGGATAGGGAATGGTCCTTGCTTGATAACAATATTACAGATAGCTCAGCATTGATGTTTGACCTTATGAGGGTAGATTCTCTTCCAGATCTCACAGATGTGAGTGGAAGAATGACCTAGATGATTCAGTTTATATCATAACAATGTTTTCTGTGTAGGTTGATATCAAATGATTGTATGACAGTAGATGTATACTACTGTGGTGGATGTGTTCCACTGATTGTGACTATACATCACTGATCAAGTACATGTGTGCTACTTGGTGTGGTAGTGTACCACTAGATTGTAGTTGTGTACTACTATGGATAGACACAGTTGTGTTCTATTGAATGATATTGTTTTGATTGCCTTGAAGACTATCAACAGTGTTGGAAATGATTATCAGCTATATGGATGATCAAAGGACAAATATTTCCTAGACGGAAAATGGTCTAGGACATTTATTCTTCTAGGACATATGTCTGGATTAGAATAATGGTTATTGTGTCACTCTATGGAGTGAGTGACTTATCCAGCATCATGCTTGATTACTTAGATGGAGTATGGTTTCGAGAGTTGATGTAGTTGATGAAAATGATAGTGATGATGGTGCTCATGATCTAATCTTGAGATATTCTATATGACTATGATGATGATATTGATTCAATGGTATGTTTTTGCTCAAGACCATTGTCTTCAATACCTCCCTAGCTAGGAGGGAGTGTTTATATTATGGTAGTTGCAGGAGGTATTTACCTCCACGTGTAAACCTAACGAGAATAGAATATTTCGGGAAGAAAGAAGAAACCCTAATGAGTTGGATAATAACCCTAGAAGATAAGTCGGCTCAAGAGGATAATTTGTATTAGGTAATTAGCCTCCAAGAGAAGAATTCGACCAAAAGAAATATTATAAACTCAGTAATTAGGTACCCAGAATGAGAAGTCGGCCCTGGATGTTTTTCAGATTTAGTATAAATACAAGAGAGCAATCTTCATTCTGGCAGGCATTCTCAGAACTGTAGAGCTCACTTGTGTGGACTGCAGTTAGCCAGTTTGTGCACAAGTTTGGAGGAGATATGCCATTGCAGCTGCTACAGCTAGCAGATTATGTTTTGGCTTGGACTATCTCTTGGTTTTGTTTTGGACTATATGATTAGCTCTTGTTTGGTGCGTTATCCTTGGAGAAAGGTGTGTCACCCTTGTTTAGCTATCTAGCCTAGGGTTTGCTTACAGGATAATTCTCTATCAAGGTTAAGGTGCTCAGAGGATGGCTTCAACCTATGGTTGGGTGACAATAGTGATATTTTCTATGGTAAAATGAGCACATCCATCATATTCTAATAGTTAAAGTCATCATATATAGATCAATTGCCACCTAACAATATAGTGTAGAAGAAGGATATTTCTCGTGTTCCTTTCAAATATTTTCTTGCGTCTAGGAGCTTGGTCAATAAGGTCAAAGGCTAAAGCAACGAGGACAACCATCGTAAAAAGGTGTGACATATCTTTCCTATTACTATGATTGTTGAAGTAGGTCTAAAGGGAAGTTAGTGTCCATTTGTGTTCTTATATATTTGGATCAAAGAAGGGGTCTTGATCCAAAGGGAGGTTTCACCTGTCCACAAGGGGAAATTTCCCATAACACCTGTGCTTGATGTTGGAACTGAATTCTCTTTTTGTGGTAATAGTTATATGATTTCCAACTCTAAAATAGATGTTGCAAATCTTGGGTTGTTTATGTTAAATTATGAGCTTGATTTCTTATGCGGATTAATTCTTTTATTTTCTTCAATGCTTTGATTCCAACTTAATACACTTCAACAATTCCAAATCATAATCGAATAGCAATAACTATGTAGATAAGTAAACATGCACATCAACAACACATATACCCTGGGGAAACCCTGTACAGGGAGAAAAACCCCAGCAAACAATATTCCTTTATTGCATTAATAATGTAATATCTCTTACAAATATCCACCATGAATGTTCTGCTCTTAAATATCTTGCCAAGATCACTCTGACCTGACAAAGACTTACAAGACCTTGCTGAAATACACCTCTGATATGATGCCTCTTTATCACTGATTTGCTCCTCTATTACTTCACCCTCAACCTGCATATGAAAACTGTGTTGCAAAACTATGTTGAAGAGAGGGTTCAATATCTTCTTATATAGGCTGAAGAGAGGAAGAGGGGAAGCTCTAAATAGTAACTTGATTGCATGCATTAAACATAACTCAGCTTCATGCTTTAGTTTGAACTTAGAAATAGACTTGAGATTGGTTACAACTCATCTTTACACTTTAGTTCGAACTTAGAACTAGACTTGAGATTGGTTACAACTCAGCATTATACTTTAGTTTGAACTTAGAACTAGACTTGAGACTAACATGCTTTAGTTCGAACTTAGAACTAGACTTAAGACTTATTTGCAACTCAACATTACACTTTAGTTCTAAAATAGAACTAGACTCAAGACTTTAGTTGCAACTCAACATTACTAAAATAGAACTAGACTCAAGACTTTAGTTGCAACTCAACATTA
>JZKD02S2228532.1:0-15472 GCA_000966675.3 Picea glauca
TAACGAAATTGAAATAATAAACTCAATAACTTATCTTTCTATCAATAAAATCATTTATAATTAATTAAAACAAGTTTAGCATTCCCGAATTAGTTTTCCTTTTTACATATGCATGTCGACAAAAAAACAAAAAAAATAGTATCGATGTCTGTTACATAGGCTGGTGGACAAAAGTATGAAAAAAATAGCATTCCCGAATCAGTTTTCTTTAAAAGAGTGGGTTCTTGACTTAGCCAGTTTTTGGATTGCGGGTTGTTGGGGTGGGGACCTGAAAATCGGGCTTTTGTTGTTCTGTGTCCTACAAATAGCACCGACAATTCCGCGATATACAAATTGACAATTGGACTTGCAGACTATTTGAATTTTAAGGGGCTCGTGTCGAAAAAATTTAGCATTTGTGAATTAGTTTTCTTTACATAGGTTTTACATACACTAGTGGAGAAAAGGACAAAAAGTATAGTACCTATGTCTGTTACATAGGGCGGTCGAGAAAATGACCAAATAAATAGCATTCCTGAATTAGTTTTCTTTAAAACAGGGGCTCCTCGACACAAGAAATTGAAATTTATGAAATTATAGGTTCGTGGAGACCATAAACTATACATAACAAATATCTACTTTAAAAAATTATGGGGATGAGATTTTATAGAGCAAGGACGATGTCCTCATTCCATACTTGCACGGAGGTCTGATTCCATACTTAGGCAGTTTTTGGATCACGGGTTGTCAGGCTGCAAGCTAGAAATTGGGCCTATGTTGTTCCATGGCCTAGAAAGAGCAGCCAGAGTTACATGATATACAAATTGAGAAGTGGGCTTACGGACTATTTTAATTTTAAGGTCCTTTGTGGCAAACAGTATGAAGGACATGTGGTAAAGATGCAAGAAATGACATACTCTCTATGCGTTTGAGTAGAAAGAAAGTAGTGAATACAATTTTATGACATTTATATAAAAAAATACTAAAACATGTTACATATTCCTGGAAATTTAAAGAAATATATATGTGTGTGTGTGTGTGTGTGTGTGTGTGTGTGTGTGTGTGTGTGAAATATGATATTTCAAATTTGAGTGAGTGATTTATGTCATACTTAATTTTCAAAATGACCAGGCAGGAGAAAATATGCATCAGAAAAAAGAGAATTGAGATCAAATAAATAGAATGACTTCACATTCAACATAGCTGAAGATAAAAATCTAGGAACACATAAAAGCAAAAAAAAAACTAGCATTCCCGAATCAGAGCATGGATTGAACCCTCATTCCATACTTAGCCAGTTTTTGGATCGCGGGTTCTCGGGCTGGGGACCTTAAAATCAGGGTTATGTTGTTCCATGTCCTACAAATAGCACCAAGAGTTTCATGATATACAAATTGACAATGGGACCTACAGACTATTTGAATTTTAAGGGGTCGTGTCCCAAAATTTTAGCATTCACGAATTAGTTTTCTTTACATAGGTTTTACATATGGCGGTGGACAAAAGCAGAAAAAATATAGTACCAATGTTTGTTACATAGGGCGGTGGACAAAAGGACCAAATAAATAGCATTCCTAAATTAATTTTCTTTGAAACAGGGGTCATGGATATAAGAAATTGAAATGTATCAAATTATAGGTTCCTGGAGAGCATAAATTATACATAGCAAATATGCAATTTTTTAAAGTAGATATTTAGTTTTATACATACAAAATATGTACTTTTATAAAGTATGGGGATGAGATATTATAGAGCATGCATGGAGCCCTCATTCCATACTTGCACGGAGCCTTGATTCCATACTTAGGCAGTTTTTGGAACGCGGGTTGTCGAGTTGGCGGGCTGAAAATTGGGCATCTGTTTTTCCATGGCCTACAAAGAGCATCCACGGTTCCGTGATATACAAATTGACAAGAGAACCTACAGACTATTTTAATTTGAAGGGCCTTTGTGGAAAAAGTATGAAGGACAGGTGGTAAAGATGCAAGAAATGACATACTCTCTATACGTTTGAGTACACAAAAGGTAATGAACACAATTTTATGACATTTATATAAAAAATAATGAAACGTGTTACATATTCCTGGACAAAATATGCATAGGAAAAAAAAAGAATTGAGATAAAATAAACAGAATGACTTCACATTCAGCATAGCCGAAGATAAAAATCTAGGAACACATAAATATATAAAGAGACAAAAGAATAGTTTTATTGGAATATGTGAAAAAAAAATAATAGTTTGTTACATATCCCTGGAAATGTAAATGCGTTTGTCATATAGACTGGGATTGAGACTCCCATGGACCATAACCGAAATATGTACAAGAAATAGAACTGTGGAAAGAAGTCGAACATGGTAAAATGTAATACCTTAAAAGTAGAAATGGGAAGATCAGTTTTTGGCTATAGATTTTTACTCAGAAAACTTGGAATAACCGGATTGATAAAGAAAGGACTATCACTATACACTTATAGGGATGGTACATATAAGTAATTTTGGTGTTTGCTTGGTCATTCCTTTCCCTGTTGGTTTTTGTGGGCGGCCTACTTGAATATCTGGATTGATAAACAAAGGATTTATGCATTTCCCTATTGGATTTTTTCGGTGACCCACTTCAAGTTTTCTTCAATATAGCTTCTCAAGGGGGTGATGTTGATGTCATTGCGGATTTTAATGCTGAAAACTTCATTTTCTAATTCGCTTAGATCAATTGAAATTTTACATAGAGCTTCATGAATCTCTCCATTCTATACTAAATACCGGACTAGCCAGTTGTCCACCTCTTCTTCATGATATTCAAGAATCTTGTAAAAAATTTCTAAAGACAAGGCCTTCAAATTATCAACTTGTTTATCGAAAGCTTGCTTGGTTAACACGAACGAGTTGAGGATTAAGCTGGGGTCCTAGAAGCCGTTTGTCTTTCCTTCTAAGTCTACTTTGGTGAGCTTTGTGAATAATGTTTATTTATTTGATATTGCTTGCTCACATGATTGGACGATGAGATAGAGGTTCTTCACTTTCTCTTTCCATCATGCTCTTAATTGAGTGAGCCATTTATTGGACGGGAGATCATGTTGTCTTCTTCTCATCTCTGGCATGTTATTGACATGAAAGGAAAAAGGGATGACTGTGTGCACATAGAAAGTTTTTTCATTTTTTAAATTCGTCTGCAATAGTAGGAACAAGTTATGTGCCCTGATCCCCAGGGAATCCATATTATGTGATGTTTCCCAGGCCTTATTAATCAGTTCCATTCTTTGTTGATATTTTTCTCCACATATCCTCTACAGGATGCGAGGACGCTGGAGGACCCTTTTAGACTTGTTGCAGGGGTGTACGCAGTCGAAGGCATGGCTATTTCCAAAGAACTGCCAAGCAATGGCATAGGAAATAAAGCTTCCTCTAACTCCTTAATTCAGTTCTTTAGTCTTTCGGCTTCGATGACTCCAACGGAATCACGAAGAGAATCTTCGGTTGCCATGTGAAGTTGAGAGATTTTGGACGCCTACATATTGGCAAGGTCAAGTTCTAAACGATGTTTTATTTTCTTATGTTTTACGTCTCTTTGTTCAATGATTAGTTTTTTTTATTCGTTTTCAAAAAAAATACTCTGGAATACAAAGGATTCATCCTCTTCAAAAATTTCAGTATCAACCATGTCCATTGAAAAGGCATGTTGAATTTCTTCTCCAAGCTAATCAAGGTTCCAGAATATGCTTTCCAGATCAGCGTCAAGATCCATGTTTTCACTGTAAATTTTGGGTTTCTCTGCCTCCCCTACAATTATTTTTCCCTTCTTCTGCACGGGAAGCTCGTGAGGAAGATGGTCATTGTATCTCTACAAAACTGTTGTGAAGCTATTGCCAGTAGTTTATGGAAACGTTGGTTTTCTCCAGATGCTGCTTGAAATGAAGAAATGGAGGGGACAATATAACCCCCCAGAAACATTGCTTCAATGCATGTGAATAGAAAATCTCCTCATTAATGACAATATCTATGTGTGTATGGTGCCCTGTTAGAAGTAAAGCTTAATTATTTCATACTTAGAAGTGTGAAGGTGGTGGTTATGGCTAAGAACATTTAAGGATTGGAGATTTCATGAACGAACCAAGCTGGTGGCGTGCGAATGACATTCCATGGTATTTGAAATTAAGATTGGGAAGAGATTGGAGGTTTCGTGAAGGAATCAAGCTGGCGGCATGCGAATGACATTCCATGGCATTTGAAATTAAGAGTGGGAAGGGATAAGAAAAGCCTTCGCAAAAATTGCATTGATGGCAGAACTTCTCGTGCCTTGCGCGCATCAATGAAAGCTTAGACGGTGCCTGCACGATGACCTGTTAGTATTATAGATTTAGAAAGAAGACATATATATATATATATATATATATATATATACACTATTTGTTAGTATGCACGCGTGCGAAGGTGACGGGCACGGGGAAGAGCAAGCAAGGAAGGAATGGCCAAGTCTAAAACTGCATGAGTCGGAATTGTTCAACTAAGCAAACCAAAGGGGTGGGTCTGACTCCCACTACATATTTCATAATCCTTGTGCAACACCAACTCTGTGGTTACCAGATCAATATGTGTAGAAAGGAGGAAATACTAAAAATGTACCTTCATAAAGTATGGACATGAGATTTTATAGAGCATGTACGGATATGGCAGTCCATACTTGGCCACTTTCAGGATCGGGGGTTCTCGAGCGGGCGGGCTCAAAAAAAGGCCTCTATTGTTCGGTGTTCTACAAATAGCACACACAGTTCCGTGATATACAAATAGACAAGTGGACTTGCGGGGTGGCTAACATTTTATAGACCATCCACATTTTCTGGATCGCAGGTTCACAGGCTGGCTGGGTCAAAAACAGGGCTCTATTGTTCGATGCCTTACAAATATCTTACGATAATAAATTGACAAACGGATTTGCGGGCTGATCGACTCAACATTCTACTCCAGGGCTGGCGGGCTCCCAGAAGCGAGTAATACATACCAAATATGCACAAATCCCTTATTCCCTACTTAGCCATTTATTTGGATCATGGACTTGCGGACTATACATTGGGTCCATTTCCGCCATATAGAAATTGGGTTCTCGGGCTGGTGGGCTCAAAATTGCCTAAGCAAAGCAAAGGGCTCCGTCTGACTTCCAGTGCATATTCCATAATTCATGTGCAAGACCAACTCTGTGGTTACCAGATCAGTGTGTGTAGAAACAAGGCGAAACTAAATATGTACCTTTATAAAGTATGGACATGACATTTTATAGACCATGTACCAATATCGCATTCCATACTTGCGGGTTGTCGGACGGGAGGGGTCAAAAAATAGACCTCTATTGTTCTGTGTTCTACAAATAGCACATACAGTTCCACGATATACAAATTGACAAGCGGACTTGCGGGGTTAAAAATGGGCCTCTATTGTTCGGTGCCTTACAAATAGCCTATGATAATAAATTGAGAAGTGGATTTGCGGGCTGGCCGGCTCAACATTTGTCAATTGACAAGAAGATTTGGGAGTTGGACAACTGAACATTCTACTTCTACTAATTTCTGCGATATACAAATTGACAGAATCCAGGGCTAACGGGCTCCCAGAAACGAGTACTACATACCAAATATGCACAGATCCCTTATTCCATAGTTAGGCACTTATTTGGATCATGCACTTGTGGGATGTACATTATGCCTCTAATGTTCTGTGTCCTGCAAATAGCACTCATAGTTGGGCGATATACAAATTGACAAGTGGAATTGTGGGATGGCTGGCTCGACATTGCATTTATGCTGGATGGCGAACGTGCAGGGTAACGGCCTCTAGGCGGGATAAAAATAATAATAATAAAAAAACATAGCTGCAAACAAGTTTGACAAATACAGAGAAAGTAAACGAAAAATTGTTTACTATGGAACACAGGCAGAAAAAGGTTGCACCTTTGCATGGATTCGTCTACATCTCTGGGTAGGAGTTCTTTGCGCCGTCTACTTTTCCTGTCTGTTTCTATCAACAAAAGTACAAAACAAAAGGGATATGAACATGAGTTCAGATGTTAAGAAAAAGACAGCTACTATGTACATATACAAAAACAAAAATCGAATAAGATGAATAGAGTCACAAATAGTTTTTGGGAGGATGCACTCTTTATTTTTATTTTTTTCACAATGTATATTTTATAATTTGAGTAGAACATGGTTTGTATGCTCACCAGAACGATATGTGTAGAAATCAGGGATACATATATGCTTTGAAACATAGAAATATGAGTTTGCAATAAGTTTGATGTATATGTCATAATTCAAGTGCAATACCAATTGTATCGTGATCAGACCAATATGTGTCTAAGACAAACATATTGTATTGAGGAATGGGCACATTGGACCAGACATGGTCAATAAGTGTGTTTTGCAGATGGCCTGTGTTGTTCAAAAGAAAGCGAAGACTGTGTTCGCACATGTAGTTTTTCAATTCTTTAGTTCTACCAGTGTTTTGTAGCATGTCAATATTGAAGTCTCCTACAAGTACAATGGGTTCGTTCAGATGGAAATGGCCCAATGCATTGAAAATAATATGCACTATGTTGGAGAATGTTGCATGGGGAGAAACATATAGATTCAGTATTGCAACTTCTATTTCATGGGGAAAATAATTTGCAAGCACCAGTTCAACATTTTTTTCTTCAATATGTATATGGTCCAAAATTGGTACATGTTTTTTCACCAGTATCATCACCCCATGTGTAATGTAACTTGATATGCAATTGTGATTTGGGAATTGTTCGTTCTGCATGCATAATGCCATGCATGTTTCCTGCAAGCACAGAATATCAGATTGCATTATATCATAGTCATTCAGTATATCATCCATGTGTGCATTTAAGCTGCGTGTGTTAAGCGATAGAATTGATACAGATGAATTTGTTTGTATGGATTGGTAATCATAATGTAGTTGCCATTTTGTGTTGGTCCCAAGTCGTTCCATTTCAATATCAACTTTTTGTTTTACGTTGAAGTTATATTTTGTGAGAGGACTTAGTAAATACAAGGATTCTATGCTTCTGACATGGGGCAGTGCTGTGTATACAAGTCCATGTATGCGAATTCTAGCAGGCCGAAATGAAACATTATCAAGTGTTAGTCCTTGTGATCTGTGGACTGTACGTGCACATGCAAGTTTAATTGAAAATTGTTTTCAAATCTTCAGTCGACCTGTCTTTGTTGATGTCGATACTGGCTTCGATATTCACAAAATAGGTGTCCAATCGCTTCCAATGTTTGAACTATATCAATAAGACAACTTTCTTGCGTGTTGCTTGCCTATATGCGATTCATGGAACTTAATCCAAAGAACATCCATGTTTTTTGTCTTCATATAACCTTTTAGTATTCCATCTGCACCATTCACCAAGCCATCTTGTGAATCATAGTTGCAGGCATATATTTCAACCAGCATTTCTAATTTGAGGACAAGCTGCAAAGGCAAAGTGACTGAATGTTCATGACGTGGCACATTTCCATGGTTGTCTTCTTCTAGGTCAATCGAATTGATGATGATATCATCGCCAGGCATGTGCGATAACATGTGGCTATTATGTTTTGCAACATCCTTATTTCTGTAGAACAGGTAAGGGAACGTTGGGTCTGTTGGTGCAGGCCGTAAGCACCTCAAATTGATATAGGTCAAGTCATCATATGTTTGGTTGTTTGTGCGCATTCTATTCAGAATTGCAATGAATGTTTCATATGTCTGGCATATTGTAGTATGCAACTCAAAGAATTTAATATTGTCTCTCCAGAAGTCATGGGTGACTGTTTCCATGTTAACGGTAGGTTGTTAAAATACCAAAGAATCTTGGATGGGTTGTGCCTGGTAAAGATCCCCACAGAATATCATGTCAATGTTTCCAAAGTATTTTGTCTGCACATGTTTTATGCTTCTTATTCGGTTGTCAATGGAATACAAGAACCGACTCCCAATCAAAGATGCTTCATCTATAAAGACAAGTTGGAGTTCCTCATAAATCTTAGATAATGTATCCAACATTTCCTTGCTAAGTGGAAGAATTTGTGACTTGTTAAAAGGCATTAAAAATGCAGAGTGGATTGTTGTTCCACCAACATTGTATGCATCTTTTCCTGTGTATGCAACTATTAGGCCCTTTGGTTTCATAGGATCAGAGGAATTGTTTGAATCATAGATTTGTATAAGCATTTGGAACAATGCTTTCGCTGTGAATGTCTTGCATATTCCTGCTCCTCCTGTAAGGAACACGTGCACAAGATTGTTCATGTTCAAGCATTTTTTAAGAGCAATGTCCTTTAAAATTATTTGTTGTTCGCAATTCAACATACGTCTTATTATTTAGTATTCATTATTTTCAATTAGGAAAGGATGTTTTGTAACATGAAAACCAAGATTGATACGCTTTTCACTTCTAGCCGCTGGAGGATGAGGGAAATCCGCTGGTAAGTCATAGGACTCGGAAGGAGTTGTGGTTGTTTTTCGGTTTCTGAATGTCTCATCATGATCGCCAGGGTTTTTTAGGTCATTAAGTGCAACTTCTAGATCACCCCATGTTGGATTAACATTATAGGTAAATCAAGCTTCATTGATGTGCACTATACTCTCAGACGCAACATACACAATCTCCCGTGTAGAGAAGTTATGTATCAATGTGTCTTCGTTTTCATCGAACGGAACGTACAACAACAGTTTTTCTCTACAATAGTTTTCATAGTCACAATGTTTATTGTATTTGACAAACTGTATCACAGAGGGTTTTTTTCTTTTTGATATGGGTGCACCATTTTTTTTGTAATGTGATACGAATTCTGCTAAGAAGATATGCCTAATAGGAGATGGATGTTGCGCATGCTAATTAATAATAGAGCGACATACCACGTCCTCTGAATTGTTAGGCTCTTGTTGTATAAAAACTGGTGGTTTAAGCACAAATGTGTGTTTTTCAAGTGGAGATGTGTTTATGAAGACACATTTTCTTGAACTACAAGTGAGGGGCAAGGAAAGTGTAATGTGAACTACTTGCTGAGAAGACATTTTTTGAAGATTAAGCAATGTATTGCCAAGTGTGCGTATCATTTGTATGGCATCAATATGAATTTTTTCATGTTCTTTGCGTATTTTTCTGAATGCACTTGTCATAGATTTGTCAATCTTCATCATATACGAGGTACACTACAATGTTGCAGCATATGCATTCAACACGTACTGCACATCTGTATTTTCTTTCCACATAACTGGCATGTCCTTGGAGAAACCGTTGTTCCAAATATGGGAGGGTTTTTGTTTAAGGAAAAGTGTTGGTTGCCTAAGCGTACATTGTATGGCTTGGATGTACTCATCTTCTGATAGATTTATCTGTGTCAAGAAGGCATCAAAGCTCATCATTTCGTCAAATCCTCCTTGTTCTAAAAATGCAAACAAGGATTTAGATTTCTCAACAACAACATTGTCCTCTAAACTAATTAGCTCTATGATTCTTGTAGCTCTCATTGGCGTCACAGGAAAGTTGTATCTGCAATGTGATTTTTTTTCGTTTTCTACAACTTCTTGTATGGTAATGTCTATGGACTTTCGCAAGTTCTGGATTCAAATGATCTGTGTTTCGTGTTATGTATTTATCCACAAATTGTTCGATCTCTGAATTGTTATCAGCTACATAAACGGGTGCACCCTCTATCCACAACAGTGTGTGGTCATGTTCATTTCCCCTATTCTGGAATTCAGTCACAAAAAAGTAGTCTAATATTTTTCCGAAAAACGTTTCATCATGGCATAGCAATTGTCTCAAAGCATTTATTCTATGTCTATAGTAGCGAGTACATGTCACCGAGTCTTTTCTTATGAGGTAGTCAATGTCATTATTTTCTAGTGTATCGGTTTCTTTTTTACATTTCTTGTTCCTATGCAGGTCAGACACGACAACCACTAATGGATCCCAGCAATTCCATGCACTTGTAAATGTGACGAAAAATGTTGGCGGGCCCAATAGCCAGATCATTGCAAAAATATTTTTTTGTTTCGTTGCAAATAGTCAAGAGAGGTGCGGATGTTTTTGAAATCTATGTATCAAATATCAGATTTCGGAATTTTTTCTAGGTTTACTTTGTACTTCACATCCTTGGCCAACAACTTTCTTCCTTGTAACTGGCCTTTTCTTATTCGGACCCACATGCACGACATAACTTGCTCTATTATTATGCACATTGTTTTGAAAAACAAATTTGTTATGTGACAGGAGAAGTAACCACTTGAATGTAGCAGCTCCCATCAGACTATTTTATGATAACTAAATCGTTATGTAATATCAGTGCCACATGGATCTCCATAGAAGAGTGTTGGAAAGTTCATTTCCTCAGCGAATTTGTCCTTGAATATTCCAAGTGGACGCTACCCCTCGACAGGTGCAATTTCAACAATTTTGTCTTGCAAGTCATGAATGCATTGTGAATCAGTGAATCCATGCACCAATGTTTCAGCAGGTGTTTCATTCTTCGATTTGTCACTTGTATCAAAATTACTAGGATTTTCGAGAGTGTCTCCAAAGTTGCCATGTTCTTCTGCAAGAACATTGTTCCAGTTTCCATTTATACAAATGTTCTCTGCTTTGTATAGGGCCCTGGAACACAATTCCTTTAATTCTTTCATAACAGCATGCACACGCACTTTTCTTGTCTGATAGGCATTTTTGTATCGCAAGCGTCTTTTCAAAGCCACAACAATTGTAATTGTATTGTTAATGAATTGTGGCAACGCTTTTTGCACAACATCTAGCTAACTAGGCACATTAATAATTGATCCTGTTAAGCCCATCTAGGGTCGTTTATATCCCCAAGGTCTGATTTGAACAAATGCAATTCGCAGAGACACAAGTCTCTCCTCAAGTTCCGTAAGTGCACTTACATCTGTTAGTGGTGTATTACATCTTATTCGATCAAGGGTTGCAAATTGTGGCAGTTTTCCATTTTCAAGCGATCGTTTTCATGGAAGACAAACTTTCCCACTGGAAAATGGTTTATCGTGCATTGTCAAGCGTAGGCATTCTGCTTGCAAATCAGGCGTGAAAGACTTATTGTTTTTTGAAAAATTCAATTGTTCACAAATTGCAAATGCAATGGAAGGAGTGTCTTTCATTTGTTTCATGTAGGTTTGTCTTGCATTTTCTTTCGCAGGGAAGTATGGGTAGAAACTGTTTCTTGGTTTTCATTTCTACTACTGCATGGTGTTTCTTATAGACCACGAACTGGCATAGTTGCATGACCATTCTGGGATATGCGATCGCATCTGTTTATGTTATGTTATGTGTGAACAAATTTATTTACATTGTGATATGTGAGTTTCTCTCTAAAAGGAAGTGTAGCAATGTATTTTTTTCTCTTGTGCATGACCTTTTTCAAGTTGTGGTAACCTGCTCTACGTTTCTTGCCCAAGGGTAGGATGAGCTGGTGGAAACTGGGATGAATTTCACTCTCACCCAGCTTCTGAGAAACTAGTTTACGTTTTTTGTTCAAGGCCTCTATGGCCTTATCACAAGTCAGACAAATTTGACGAATATTTTTTTTAAAATTGTGATAACTTACTCTACGTTGTTTGTTTAAGCCCTCTATGGACTCATCACAACTGTCATGAATTTTAAGCATGTTTTTTTTGTTCAAGCCCTGTCTGCCCATATCGCAACCAGGAGGAGTTTCATTTTCACTAAAAAGCATTCCACGCCTATGCAGATTCAATGTCGTTTGGGTGGCATGGACAATCAACCCTGAACTACTGATATGTCCAAGCAAAGGTTCATAATGGATATGTGTTGTATATGTTTTCAACGAGAGGATGTCAATTGTTCAATCATAATTTGAATCAGTAACCCAGGAATGGACAGTGCCATCTGGCAAGGGTGACCACACCTGGATATTCACCATGAATATCATAGACAACCATTGCAAAAAGAATCTGCAACCCTCCATATTCCCTTTTTCATATGGAAGCGCCATGTTCACAAGGTATTCCAACGAACTTCCAACTGTCAGCATATTTTCTACGAGAAATGGGCAAATGTGTTGATGCAAGCACCTAAAAGCATGTTGGTTGCCGCCTATAATCGCATTGCAAAATGACTGTATAGTGTAAAGCCGCAGCGACTGAACATCGAACCCCGCTACCATCAAACAACAAATTGCATTGAACAGACTATCTCCACAGCTAGAGACAACATTTGTTGCCAGTTGTAAACCATGGCAATCTATGCCATGCAAAATCCGTTTCCATTGCGATTGAAGGTCTTTGAAAATAATGAACAAGTAAATACGAGGACCTTCTATATTGCATATGGACATTTTTTTGTACAATAGTGGTTCATAATGGCCACTGAGGGAATTGACATCATGGAACAAGATGCAATATGGATTGTCAAATGTAGTTTTGTTGAATCGTAGATATCTTGTTTTTCTTGTCAATGATCATATGCCAACTGATATATTCAGCTAGTTAGATAGCCACCGTATACAAAATGTATCTTCCCAAAGTCCCCTCTCATGTGCAGGCAAAACAAGAGATGCAGACAACCGCATCCTTGAAAAATACGTAGCGACATCATGTATTCCATGCAACTGTCGAAGAAAATCAGATTTCAGCTCGTACTCATATGACTGCAAAGCCTCAACATTTCCATTTTTAAAACAGGTCAAGAAATAATCTATCAATCCATTGCGTTGGTCAGTCGACGAATAACGGAAATGCAATAGAACCTGGAATGTATCGAAAAGGCAATCCCAAACAGTGTACGAGAATGCATCTAATCTAAAAATCCCATTGTTATGCAAAACCGCATCAATGTTGTCATGTATAATGGACTGTGTATCTATTTCATACGACTCAACATCTATTATTTCTTTCATCACTTCAACTGTCATTTTCAAGCTATTTGCTACATACTTTCAGTTTCTATGAAAACAGAGAAAAGCAGGGGAAAAAAATAAGAAGTAGCAAAATAAAAAAGGAAAGCAAAATAGGGTACCAATCCCCGTATGTATCTTTCAACCTTCTTCTTCTCAACTTGAATCCCCCCTAGTCCCCATAGCATATGAGAAGAAAATAGATCGACACTGGAAACTGAACCAAATAGGAGAAAGAATGCAAATAAATAAAACCATAACTTTACTCAGTAGAAAGAGAACAGGTGACGCAGTTTTTCGACCCACAGAATAAAAGCATACCCTGTGTCTACACCTCGCCCGACTTTTCGTAAATTCCTCTGCATTGCAATTTTCGAAAACGCTATGGACGTGACACTCCACATATGAAGGCGCATGCTTTCCAGGAACATAAACCAAGAGCACAGACAAAGATGGTCTACAACAGAATTTTGAGGCAAGGACTCCCACCATTGAAAAACATCAACAATAGAAAAACTTACCCGTCAACAAAGGATGAGAAGAGCTCGGCCCCAAAAACTACAAACCGCAACAACAGGTCCAACAACTTGCAAAGTTGAAGAACAACAAACTAGTGAACAACCACGAAGAGCTCGAACTGCAAGTGCAGGACCTCAACTTTGCAAAGTTGAATCAAACAAGAACCAGAATCATGGAATGAAGCAGCGAACAAGGATCGACCACTCCAGCAACGATGTCGACCATGAACGAAACTGTGTCGCAACACATCTGTACTATAAACATTTAAGACTGGCAAAGTTGTTAGGTAAACAGTTAAGACTGTCAGGACCGTCGAAGGGCATAGGACTGTGCAAGAATTTAAGAAAATATGCAGCATGGTAGGCCTATTCTCTAGAAGCATGCAACAATAAAGCAAAAATCACACATACTAATTTGGTAGAGAATGTATTCTACCCAACACAAAATGCTAAGGGAAACATTCGAACTAATGCTAGCATTAATCCACCTTCGACCAATGCATAAAAAAATATATGATTCAAAAAGACCAAATACTTTGGATATGCCAACATATTTCACATTGGGAATAGCGAAGGCAGGAATAAGACCTCCAATCCGTTGTCCAATCAGATCTTGACAAAACTAATACTTTTTATTATATTAAAATCGATGTTTTCACTTCCCTTGTTCCAATAATACACAATATGGAAATATTTATGGTCAATGCACAATCTAATACCAGGTCAACGATTTATCAATCGCTATAGTCTCTCTATGCCTATGGCAGGGACTAATAATGCACTTTATTTTTTTCAACATTTTTAAATAATGTAATTTATTGTTTCAATTTTTAATAATGTTTCAACATTTTTAAATAAAAACTTTATTTTTCCAACGTTTTTAAATAATATTTCAATATATTATAATTACATTAATTGTTGCTTTAATATACATTATTATTATTATAGAAAATATTAATATAACTATAATTTTTTTTTATGTATAGTTGTAACACACATAGTATAAAAGGTAAAATATTGATTCTCATATTAGGACCTGGGCTAATGGACTTAACTTTTTTTCCAATAAAAATTTCACTCGAAATTATATATTAGATAATAATTTCATTTACATCTGTAGGATCATTTCAAAAAGAAATCTCCACGAATCCATCAATACAATAACTTCTCCGAGCCAACAAGGCAACAAAAATAACTCAGGATCCAAATGTCACCAGAGGAATTATCCACCCAGAATCAAAATGGAATTCAAAACAATACTAATATCAAAATAGTTCATCACCAAGAGAAGAACCTAGTCTCTAATCCCCAAATCAAAAAGATGTGCAAGTAACTATAATGACCATGATACCACCAGGCATCAGAATAGTTTTAACTGCGCTAGTGGACCTGCCCTACCATCATCCATCGAGTAGTAAGTTAATATGCCTTTTTGTTCCAAAAGTCCTTGTTTGGAAAGAAAAACAACTTCTTTGTTGAAGTCCCGGAGAATATGGTGAAAGCTAATTTCTTGGAAATTAGTGATCATTGCCTTTGTTTTACGCTTCCAGCCTTCAATATCAATAGCATGTAAATTGGCTTTTTGATTCAGCCAATCTATTATCACCTTGGAATCACCCATTACCTATAACCTTGTAATATCCCAAAGTTTTGCAAGAGTAAGAGTCACCCAGTCACCAAATAATTCATCTTTTGTATTTTTACCCATCCCACAGTTGATCTGCCATCTGATAATATTCAAATCTGACTGCTTAATAACACCACCAGCTCCACAGTTCGTGCCTACTCTGATAGAGGCGTCGTCAAAGTAAGCAATGGTCTTACCCTCCGACTGAGTAATGGGCCTCCAGCTCCAAGTATTTATTTTCTATGTATGTGCACGAATGTTGAGCACCCCAATAGACTTATATGCCACTGCCCAATCCGAGGGCTTACTTTCCTCGAAGATCACCTGGTTCCTCTCGAGCCATATATACCAGCAAGTGAGCACTGCCATATTTGTAGGCATTGTCTTATCCATCACCCAGGAGGCAAAGACATTGCTAAAATTGTTCCCAGACCA
>JZKD02S2228532.1:17184-27821 GCA_000966675.3 Picea glauca
AACTACCTCCAATCAATTATAAGGTAACAATTTGGTTTAAGAAAGAACCCAAAATATTTAAATCCATCATCTAAAGGTTTTACCTCATAGGGTAAGATTTCTTTCAAAAGTGATAACTCCTCCCTAGACCATCCTGCTTCCAGAAATTGAGACTTATGAGAACTAAAGGTCATTCCAGTAGCATTGAAAAAAAAAATCAAGAGCATCCTTTAAAGTTTTCCATGTGTCAAAGATCCTTTTCCAAATAGAGTAATATCATATACAAAAAGCAGTTGAGTAATTCTAACTCCATTTGCTACCGAGACTCCTTCAATTTTTCCTTCTTCAACAAGCTTCAAAAGAATTCTCCTAAAACCTTCAACTACAATTAAAAACAGCAGAGGAGAAAGAGGACAGCATTGCCTCAAACCTCTAGAGCTCCAAAAGAACCCAGGGGAATTGCCATTAATTAGCATAGAATAATTTGTTGGACACACCCCATAATCCAATCAGTAGCTTCCAAACTGAGACCAATCTATAGAAGGACTAGTCTTAAAAAAATATAATCTACCTTATCATAGGTTTCATCATGTCTAGTTTTAAAACCAGTGCTTTTGATTTCTTTATCTTGATACTATGCAGATTCTCTTGAGCTACTCCAATTGCATCGGTAATATGCCTATTCTCCAAGAACCCAAACTACTCCTTTGAGATACCCTTTGAGAGAAAATATTTGATTCTAAAAGCAATGATTTTTTAAATAACCTTATACATCAAGTTACACAGTGAAATGGGTCTAAATCCATCAAAGGATTCACGTTTATCACTTTTTGGAATAAGAGATACAAAGGTAGCATTTAGAGCCCCATTAATCTTCCCCTTCAATATGGATTCCCCCACTACTTCCAACAGTTCCGGACCCAAAAGATCGAAAAATTCCAAGAAAAATTCAACAATCCAACCATCCAGCACAGGGCTTTTTGAAACTGCAAAACCTTTCAAAGTGGACAACACCTTGGATAATAGAACTGGTGCAACAATACTCTTCCCCTCTTCAACAAAAAAGAGTCTAGGATAAGCTTGAATAACTTCCAACTGATGAACAATAGAAAGTTTCTCTTGAGCTTTGAAAATATTTTTAAAGTATAAGGCAACTTCCTGTTCCAATTCCTTTTGAATAGTAGCCATCCTCCTTTCTAATTTCCCAAATATTATTTTCATGTCTTCTAAAGTTGGCATAGGCATGAAAAAACTTTGTATTTCTATCACCATAAGTAAGCCAATTAACTATTGTTTTTGTCTCCAAGTCTCCTCCTCTTGCTTTAACAAATCCAATTTCCTTTTCTCTTTGTCTGCAACCAAATTCCTATCATCTTCTCCCTCAAAACCCCCAGGAAAAGTAGAGTAAATAAAATCCAAGTCTTCCTCAAGCTGAACTAATTCCTCTTTTAATTTTAACTTCTTTTTTTTCTCCCATTTTATGACCAAAGATTTCAAAAATGTTAGCTTTTGAACTAGTTTATCCATTGGGGAAGAAAGCTATGAATCCAAAAGCTTATGCCAGTTTGAATGCACTAGTAATACAAAATCAAGGTCTTTTAACCAAAATGAACTGAATTTAAAAGGGATCTTTTGTTTTTTTTGCTCTTGGTCCAATTGAAAGACCACAGGCATATGATCTAATAACTTGACATTTACCACCCATGATCTATACCTTAGTCTCAATTCCGCCAACTTTTCATTGATTAAAAAGCGATCCAATCTTTTTGCAACAAAATCTTGTTTTCTTCTTCCATTCCTCCAAGTTGGAAATAGATTTACTAGTTCTACATCAATTAAACCATCTTCATGTAACATAAGATTAAAGAAGGAAGCCAACATATCACTTCTAGAAGAACTTCCCCAAACTTCCCTTGCAGATACTGTGAAATTCAAGTCTCCTCCCAAAATTAAATCAGACTCCTTTAGTATATCATCCCCCTATGCATTGTTCCAGAACAATTGTCTATCACCATACGGTCTGTACCAATTTACCAACTTCAATTTCTTATTGATATGCTTTACGAATCTATCTAATAATATTCTTGCAAGTGTCATAAAATCAATAAAATTATCTTTTTTGGGATTCCAAGCAGATATTAGACCCCTTGATAAACCCTTTGAATCCACCGCACAAAATTCCCACATAGGAAAAAAATTTGAAAACACCTCCCTCTCCTTGTTCCCGTCGACCATAGTTTCTTGAATCATAACTATATCTGGTTTTACCAGATCAAACAGTATTTTAAGGGCTAAAAATTTTGGAGCACCCCCAACTCCTCTAGCATTTAGTGAGATCACTATCATTTTTTTCCTCTCGCCAAGGTTTTATGTGCTCTAAGTTCCATTGGACCTTCTGAAACCTGCAAAAACATGTCTCCATTAATTCCCTTATCCTTTACAATTTTCCTTGCACTTCGTGTTTTAATTGGCGAGAACTCTTTCTCTAAACCACCAAATATAGTCCCTTTCTTACCCGAGAATTCCTTTTTATTCCTCCAACCACCAATTCCTTTAGTCGAATCTTCAGTTTTTAAATTAGGTAAGTGTTACACATCAAAATTACTCACTTCAATGAGGACCTATTGTCGTCATTACAAGTGTCGCAAGTGTTTCTTTTTAGCCATAAGTGTTGCAAGTGTCGCAGACATCATACAGTCATCTTGCCCATATTGTGTCTCCAACGAAATCACAAGGACACTTCAAAGACTAGTTTAAGAAGGAGAAATCATCTGATGAAGAGTACAAATATTTTACCATGGAAAAAACCACTCAAAAGTCATTTTTGAAGGCCAACGCTCCCCTACCCACTGTCAGGGAGTGCCAACGCTCCCTACCCTTCTTTGGGGGAGTGTTCCAGCACTTTGTGCACCCTTCTGGGGGAGCACTGGGATTTTTTAAAGAAATTTTGGGCAGTGCTCCCCTACCCACTGTGAGGGAGTGCCAACGCTTCTTGACCTCCTTTGAGGGAGAGTTGCAACACTCTGTGCCCCATTCTGGTGGAGCACTGGGTTGTTTGAGGAAATCTTGGGTTGTTGAGGAAAATTAGGGAAAAATCCCCCTCATCTCTGGAGTTGGTTGGATTAGAATCTAAGGTCAAGGATGGATCTTAGGGAATATCCACAACTGATGGAGAAGGATCCTCAACCTATCCCAAGAATCTCTAAGGTGGTTGGGTCTCTCCAAGCTTATATAAGGAGGCCTTCTCATGGTGAAGTGGATGGAAATATGGAGAAACACCTAACTTATGATCTCATAAGGAAGGAGTGGACATTGAAGGCATAAAACTTATGATCTCATAAGGGAGATAATCAGTAAAGCATATTCATTTTGATTGTGGATTATTTGAGTAAGGGGCTAGACAAGGAGAGCTGGAAGAGGTTGTTGCAACTTCATCAAAGGTCTATAAGTATTGCTATCTGGTTCTCATTAATACATGTGCTTGGCATGTTTATTTCAAGTTTGTGTATGCCTACATGAACTTGTCTTTGATATATAAATCTAGTTTTGAATTAATCATGGTAGAATAGGAAGTTGTTTTGTCTTTGTTGTTATTGGATTGGAGGACTTGTTGAAGAGCTTGGGGATCAAGGCTCAACTTGGACTGGGCAAGGAAAAACATCGACAAAAAGGTACATTCTTCTTCATTTTCTCTATTTTATTGAATTAGCTATGCTTAAAAGGTTTTTAGTGACCAAAGTTAGCACCTTTCTATCTTGGTCTTAGGAGTCTAGAGCCCAAGAGGGGATTCACCTGTCTGTGGGGGAATTTCCCTGTAATAGAAATTGGCGACTCCACTGGGGAACAAAGCTTTCAGTTTTTGGTTTCCTTCCTTGGCCTTGTTTTTGTCCTTTTCTCACCTTTAGATATTATTCATGTTGTGTCTATGATTCTTAGATGTGTTGTTGGCTCTTGGATTCATCTTATACACACTGAATTTCTAGAATTTTTTTAGTTTTTTTTTTATTTCTGGGCAATTTTTTGAGTTCTGAGAGCCCAACACTCCCCTGCCTCTACCACCATAGCACTGGCACTCCCTTGCAGGCTCCCACGGAGCGTTGCAATGCTCTAGTACCCTTAACGCCAGAGCGTTGGTCTTTTTCTGCTTAAAATTATTTAGAGAATCCTTCTCTGAGTGTGGTTTTTTGCTGATTCATCTGCTCAGAGTCATTACCATCTCAGTGTGTCCTTGTTTGGCCTCCAACATCTAGATTTCTAAGGATTGATGATGTTTGGTTGGGATTTTTTATATCTATTTTCCTTTCTTTGAATCACTCTTCTTCCCTGAGATTTGGAGTTGATCTACTGCTTTCTCACTTATCTGATTGAATGAAAGTTGTTGTAAGGAAATTCAAAGATCTATTCACTATTTTCATTTTGATCTTTGAGGTATTTTCTCCAAGCATTTCCTCCTGTTTGAATTTGTTTTTTTTTTGTTTCTTGTTTGATCACAACGAGGGTGTGCTTTTGTTTATGTGAAGTTTTCTTCCGATTTCTTAAATCTCACAGATTTTGAAGTCTGATTAACATAGGAAGCTTTACATCAAATTGATTATCAGTCACATATAAGCAAAAGGGTATTTTTTCATGATTGGTTTTTGGATATTGGAACCAATTTCTAAACATTTTAGCATTATATTGGATTCTTGATTGAGAACAATTGCATGAGGTCATTTCATCTTAGTGTTTGATAGTGAAAGGAAAACCCATTCTCCTTCCCTTAAATATATATTAATTGAAAGAAAAGATTGTTTATCATTTCTTATGCATGTTTTGGAAATTGAGTCATAATATCATCAGTTTTCACTCTCATACACCTCTCAGTAAACAACAACCTTAAAATCAAACGCTAAATTAAAATTTATCAAACTTTTTTACATTTTTGTTAGCAAACCTACATTAGCTTAAGGCGTAGGGCTTTGGAATAGGTTGAAAGGATAACTTTCCAAAGTTGTCAAACAAACTTAGCATCTTGTGATAGGGAGAGAAAATCCAATTTTCATATCAACTTTCTTGAATCCCCCTCTCACACAGGGGTTATGCACGGGGTCGCGTTCAAGTGAGTTACTGATATTATCCCTCCGTGGTTCAACCGTTCGTAGTAGTCAGATCGTATATTGGGAGTTCTTCTTGAGGTAAAATTGTCTTCATTTGGTCTCAGTGCTTCGTGAATTCTGAATCCGTTCGAGGTCCTCTAGAGTTCTACCGGTCCACTTGTCCTCAGTTCTCTCGAAGGATTTCAGACTTGTTATCTTGTCCATACGTTTGGACTGGACTCTCGATTGTACCTGCCCATGGGATGACTAGGAGGTGGTGACCTTATTAGCCATAATCTTTTGGGTCTTACACAAGGTGACAGTGAAGGGAAGTCTCACTGTACCTGGAACAGAGGTTGGTCAAACTCACTCGGGCTCCTTGGAGGGTAAATCCGCATTTACTACATGGAAGCTTCCACCAAGGCATAAGTCCATTAAGCAAGTCGCCAACGTAACTGATCCACCCGCTCTATCCCCACCCCTTTCTATATTGATCTCTCAACATTGGATTTCATCACCAACTAGTGGTTTCATTGTGGGAAGTTTTGTTTAATTGTTTGTTTCTTAGATTCATAGTGTGTGTTGTTTCTTTTACTTAGTGGACCTTAGGTCGATTCAGTGTAAATGGCATCAAATCCTAGGAGTACCAATGGAGGAACCCCTTCCGGGGAACCTTTCACCTTTCCTTCTTTTGGAAACATTGGTCCTCTGTACATTGCCACACTGAGTCTTCCAAGACTCACCATCGGATTACCGGTTTGGTTGTTCCCCACTCCGGTGATCTCGAATATTCCCAGTGCTTCAGCTACACCTAATGCTTGAGATGTAAGTACACCACCCACACATCAACCTCATGTCGACTTTTCTCCTTCTTCACCCATTAAGTTTCCTTCCCTTTTACTTTCTTCGCCTAGTGAAAGCTCTAAAGTAGGTAGTCAGGTTGATAAGAAGAAGGAGAAACGGAAAGAGAAGAAGAAGAAGAACCCGAAAAGGACCAAGCCTTCAACTAGATCATATGTTGGATCCAAGCAACCAGCTACTGTTAATAGTACTGGGAGTTTTGATGAGGTCAACAAGATTAAAACGAAGAATCTGAAACCCAAATTCCCTTGTATTCTTTGTAAGGGTGACCAATTTCTGAGGGATTGCCCTGGTCTTCCCAAGGTATTAGAAATGTGGTCCTCCGCATCATCAGCCTCTGCTAGACATGTAGGTGACACCCCATCAACTAGTGACGTTAAGTTGGTAGGAAGAACACAATTGTCAAATTTCCTTGTATGTTATGCGAAGGTGATCATTATTCTCACCTTTGTCCTCGTATGGATGAGGCTTATTCTCTTTTGGAAAAGCTTCAAATCCCAACTGGTTATCGTAAGATTTCCCCCAACCCGTTGTTAGTTGATGGAATGGACCATCCGGTTCCATCTCCAGTCAGTCTGGTTGATCAGGTGGTCAATCTAGTTTCATCCTCGGTTGAACCACTAACCAAATTAGTTGATACAGTTCCTTCATCGATCAGCCCCACTTTTCATTTGAAAAGTGAAACCCAAGTGACTGATCCAGTCCCATCATTGGTCAGTCCCACCCTTCATCTGGAGAGTGCCAACGTGGTCAATCCCACTCCTCCTCTGACTAGTGTCAAAGTGGTTGCTCTAGTCCCTTCATCGGTCAGTCTGGTTGATCATGTCATCAATCTGGTCACGTCCTTAGTGGAACCAATTGAAAAAGTGGTTAATATGATCCCATCTTTAGTCAATCCCACTCTCCTGTTAGAGAGTACAACCTAAGTGGTCGATCTGTTTCCACCTGTCGACCCCATTCTCCCCTTGGAGAATGAAACCCAAGTGGTTGATTTGATGTTGTTATCAATCGATCCTACTCTCCCGCTAGAGATTAAACCTGATTCTTCCCACATTTTTCTCGTTGATACAAAATCTACCATGCTAGGGGGCATTCCTCCTTCTCCCGCGAAACCCCCTCCAAGCAATGAGGCTGTCCTCTTTGATTGGAGTGTGCTAACTGGACCTCGTCTTCCCTCTCACATTCCTTTCAAGATTACAGTACAGGTTTGTGGTCAGGACATTCCTCATGCGCTAATTGATGAAGGTTTGTCCATTAGTATTTGTCCTCTATTGCTTGGCAAGATTTGGGTTATCCTCAGCTTGTGTCGGTTACCTAGGCTTTGTTCGCTTTTAACAGAATAACCAATCACCCTTTAGGGATCCTTCCTCAGTTTCTCGTAGCTTTGGGAGGGAAAATTGTCTTTATTGATGTTATGGTAGTCCAGGACCCCTTGGATTTCGATTTACTCCTTGGGAGAGATTATGTCTATGCCATGAAAGTTATTTTGTCCACTCTCTTCAGTGTGATATTTTCCCCCCACAATGGAAGAATGATGACTATTGATCAACTTTCGTTCATTGGCCCTGACTTTACCATCAACCCAATGACCTCCCTAAATGGGTCTTATATGCAGTCGGTGTCACCACTGCCACAGGTCAATTATGTGGAATTGTCTCCCATGACTTCAACTTCCGATGACTTAGATCTGGTAGTTGACATGGTGATCTCTTCGGTAGGGCTATTGGAGACCTATCTCCTTACCCCTGTCGCGGCCCTGGACATGTGTTCCTTCCAGAGCATTGTTCTTCCATCCAGTAAAGATATCTTGGAAGCCATGAACGAGTTTTGTCCCTTGACATGGTTTCCTTTCAGAGCATTATCCTCTTGGAAACCATGATCAAGAAGAAGTTACGAGCATAGTTTTTCTCTCTGTAACAAGCTCGTTAAAAAATGAAATAGAAATCTGGGGATTGAACCCAGAGCCTTGAGCATAGTTCTTTTCCTGTGTCAAGCTCGTTAAAAAATGAAACAGTCACCTCTCATATCAAGTCGAGTCTTTCGTTAGGTCTCATTTTTGAACCTTCATTTCATCCACCTGTATCCTTTTTCTCCATCTAGTACATAAATTGGTGACAGCCTCAAAGTCGGTGAATGATTTGAAGCTTGGGGGGCATGTATGAATCCTTTGATTATCATTATGGAGTTATACCACTAGTTTTTCAAGCTGGGGGCATAATACCAACCATCCATGGGTATCTCGTATCCCTACCTTTGGAAATTATGTTGGGAATTTACAAGCATAGTTTAATTTTCCTTCAAGCTTGTGTAAAAATGAAACTGATACCAAGCTTAGTCTTTGTTCTTTCTAGTGCTCGTAAATACATCATAATGTAACCGAGTATATATCATGATGTAACCGACGAAATTCACAGTGTCCATTGCATCATCATGTCTTGGTCCATGTCATGTTTCTGCTGTTGTGCCTTAGTGTTCAAGGGAAGTATCTGCCTCGAGAGTCAGCCATCACAAATATCCTATTTCAATACCTGTGTCAGTCCATGTTCATTTGATCTACCAATTTACATCTTTGTGTCAGTTTCATGTCGTTGATGGGGGATACATCAAGGCCCTCCTGTGACGAGTCTATTCCTGTCGACTTCAATACATCATTTGGGAACTAGACTTAGAAACCAGTTAGTACCTTGGGACCTGCATGCCTCAATGGAAGGCCTCCTCACTTCCGACAGTGGATTTACATCATTGACCCCTGATCGGATGATTCCATGAATGTTCGAATTCAAATCATCTATTCACATTCGTTGGAATGTACTAGGGTACCTTGGGAATCATTGACATCAATGGTGATTTCCCTCGCACTTGTTAACAGTTTACCTCATTGACCAGTATTCAAGTGGTTTCTGCCATGTTCAACATCAGGACATCTATTCACATGGTTAGACTCGTACCGCATCGAGATCGGTAAGAAGACCCTGGGTTGAGTGATCACTCTGGTATGTATTTTTCTGAGGTTGCGACGAAGTTTCTCTTTAACATTGACACATATACTGTCACATAGATACACTTTGTATTGGTTTGTGGCTATGTCTTGTCGTCTCGTAGATCCACTGTGTATTTTTTGTGGCTACGATCAGTTCATATCATGGAAGTATAGATCCACATTGTATCTTGGGTGGCTATACCTTTTTGTTAATACAATTATGGATCTGCAGTGTATTTTATGGCAGCCATACCTTGCAAGTCTTTATCACCCAAGCATAGGTATGCCTGCCTTGGGTTTGAAACATATCATAATATTTGTTTGATGGTTGTGTGCAACTTCTACCAGGTTCTTCGAGTCCATACCCTTGCTCGAAAAAGTCTACGAAGTACTTCAACCATCATGTCTTCTAACTTCGCACTTTGGGGGGCAATCTGTTACACATCAAAATTACTCACTTCAATGATGACCTATTGTCATCATTACAAGTTTCGCAAGTGTTGCTTTTTATCCATAAGTGTTGCAAGTGTCGCAGACATCATACAGTCATCTTTCCCATGTCGTGTCTCAAATGACATCACAAGAACACTTCAAATACACCCTCAAAGACTGGTTTAAGAAGGAGAAATCATCTAATGAAGAGTACAAAGATTTTACCATGGAAAAAACCACTCAAAAGTCATTTTTGAAGGCCAATGCTCCCCTACCCACTGTCAGGGAGTGCCAGTGCTCCCTACCCTTCTTTGGGGGAGCGTTCCAACACTCTGTGCACCCTTTTGGGGGAATGCTGGTCTTTTTTAATGAAATTTTGGGCAATGCTCCTCTACCCATTGTCAGGGAGTGCCAGCGCTTCTTGACCTCCTTTGGGGGAGCGTTGCAGCACTCTATGCCCCATTTTGGGGGAGCGCTGGACTGTTTGAGGACATCTTGGGCTGTTGAGGAAAATCAGGGAAAAATCGCCCTCATCTATGGAATTGCTTGGATTCGAATTTGAGGTCAAGGCTGGATCTTAGGGAAGATCCACAACTGATGGAGAAGGATCATCAACCTATCCCAAGAATCTCTAAGGTGGTTGGGTCTCTCCAAGCTTATATAAGGAGGCCTTCTCATGGTGAAATGGATGGAAATATGGAGAAACACCTAACTTATGATCTCATAAGGAAGGAGTGGACATTGAAGGCATCAAACTTATGATCTCATAAGGGAGATAATTAGTAAAGCATATTCATTTTGATTGTGGATTATTTGAGCAAGGGATTGGACAAGGAGAGCTGGAAGAGGCTGCTGCAACTTCATCAAAGGTATGTAAGTATTGTTATCTAGTTCTCATTAATACGTGTGCTTGGCATGTTTCTTTCAAGGTTGTGTATGCTTACATCAACTTGTCTTTGATAGTTATATCTAGTTTTGAAATTAAATCATGGTAGAATAGGAAGTTGTTTTGTCTTTGTTGTTATTGGATTGTAGGACTTGTTGAAGAGCTTGGGGATAAAGGCTCAACTTGGACTGGGCAAGGACAAACATCGACAAAAAGGTACATTCTTCTTCCTTTTCTCTATTTGATTGACTTATATAGATTTAAAAGGATGTCAGTGACCAAAGTTAGCACCTTTCTATCTTGGTCTTAGGAGTCGAGAGCCCAAGAGGGGATTCACCTGTCCGCAGGGGAATTTCCCTGTAACAGTAAGGAAACAGAAGCAGTGTACCACCCCCCCCCCCGAAAAAATATGAAGAGGGGTTCG
>JZKD02S2228543.1:27337-46087 GCA_000966675.3 Picea glauca
GAATAAATGTTGAATGCTAATTGATGAGTTTTTGTGCAAGAGGGCAGTTTTGGGAAAAAGAGCCCCACACTCATTCACCCCCCCTCTAAGTGTGGTAGGTGTGTCCAACAATGATTACTTCTTAGATATCGTACAATTTCTAAGTACATGTATTTCTCCATCAAACATGACGGTTGTGCAGAAGAAAAAATTGGTAGTGAAAGAAATAGATTATCATTTGATTAGATGGAATTTATACAAGTTGGGTGCAGATACAATATTGAGACACTATGTGTTGGAACACGATAGATATATGATACTTGAAGAAGCACATGATGGGATTGTAGGAGGACATTATGTAGGGAGAGAAACCACACAAAGTATTTTTTGCATGAGGCTTTGGTGGCCTACACTTCAAAAATATGCAAAGGAATATTTTCATTCATGTGATGTATGTCAAAGAGTGGGAAAGACATATAGGAGGGAAACAATGCCTTTGAATCCACATGTTAAGCTGAAAGCATTTGAGAAATGGACCATAGATTTTGTGGGGCCAATAAATCCACAAGCTAGAATATAAGGGGAAACATACATAATCACCGCAACAAAGTATTTGACAAGGTGGGAAGAAGAAAACCCAGTTACATATTGCATCGTGAAGAATATTGTGCGATTTTTGTTTGAGAATGTAGTTGCAAGGTTTGGATGTCAGTGAATATTACTCAGTGATCAAGATACACACTTCTCGAATAAGACAATTGCAATATTGACTAAGGAATTCCAAATTCATCATCAGAAGGGTACTCTATATCATCCTCATGCCAATGGAACAGTGGAATATTTCAATAAAATATTGGATAATTATTTGACAAAAGGTTACAACATAGGGAGAGACGATTGGGACTTAAGAGTTCCTACAATTTTATAGGCTTACAGGACTATGAGTAAAAAGTTGACAGGTCAAACACCTTTCAGGTTGGTTAATGGGAAAGAACTAGTGATGCCAATGGATTTTATTCTTCCTAACTTATGCATTGCAGTGATAATTGACCTTTCAGACTCTGGTGTAGTAGAGGAAAGACTATCACAGTTGGTATTGCTTGAAAAAGATCGGTTTGTCACATGTTTCCATCAACAATTTAAGAAGGAAAGACATAAGTCTTGGCATGATCGACACATTAAACAAAAAAAGTTTCAAGTGGGGGAATTTGGTACTATTCTATGAAAATAAGTTGGTGAAACATTTAGGAAAGATTATAATGCATTGGTTAGGACCCTATGTGATTCAACTTGTAACAGAGACAGGTGTTGCATAGTTGGAAACCTTGAATGGAGAAGTCCTTGGCAGAATGGTGAATGGAAGTCAACTTAAACTTTATTGAGATGGACGAAAGTTTGCGCAGTAATTCGGGTTGTGCCAAAATACATGTATCATAGTAGTTGTACTATAGTAGGAAGGAAAAACACAAAAAAAAGTAGAAAAAAGAAGAAAAAGAAAATAAAGAAAAAAGAAAACATTTAGATATAGAAAAATAAAAATAAAATATTATATAATTACTAAGTCATAAGAACGTGCGTAGAAGGGATGACTATCACACATCAGGATGGAATTGCGTTGATTTAGAAAATAAAGCACAAAGGAAAAATATTGTGAAGCAAATAGATGCAAAGGCAAGAATAGTTGCATATTTTGGAAATGACAAGATCATTGGAAGCATCAAAGAATGAAAACGATGGCTATGAAGTGGGAATGATAGGTCATAAAGATGTTGTATAATCTTAAATGGTAAAATCCACCATAAATCATGACAAATTGTTAGTATGAGGGAAAAATCACATGATGTATTTGGTAATAATGATGAATTTATTTAACAACTCAACAACCACGTTGGCAGATTGGACAAGTTATTTAAGGTAGGATGAGATAGCTACAGTTCAAAACAAGGCACAAAAATAGTGGAGGGTCACTAAGCATAAATCATTGTTGCATGAAAGAGAAAACAAACTAGAGTGAACTAGAGAGAATTCAAGTGAATTAGAGTTGAGCCACAACTACAATAGAACAACCACAGAGCTAGTAGATGAAACTTGTCACACAAGATGAATGGCCCTACCAAAATTTAGAGCACCATCAATAGCAACACAATAACGGGTAAACAACCAGTAGATACACTAAAGGTCTAGGATGTAACTAGATATTTGGCTTCAGCTTCACAAGCCAAATTCCACATAAATTACAGTCCAGCTAGGATGGATAACACACCACTGATCATGATACCAATCAATTGGAAATACCCACTGGAGACAACACCAGTCCTGCCCAGTGTAACCATTGAAGGAGATATGCTCGTAAAGGTTTCCAACCTCAATTTCATGGATGATGATATTACCAATGAGAAAAAAATCCCACAAATGGCGAGGGAAACATATTTTCACACTAGGATCATTCCAGGAACAGGAGAAATCATGCTTGAGACACAGGATAAATCCTATTGGAGACACAGGAGTGGGTGACAGGATTGGAGAAGGTGGGAATAATGAACCTATTGGAGATCCCACACTTCAGATGCAGTATAGAAATTAATTCTTGTGTGAAGGTTCTTCTTAGATGCGTTCATGGGGGGACACTGTTGCTTGGTAGCAATTAACACTACACTAATTGCGTGGATCATAGGACTCCCAAAGGTAGGCGAGGATCCAACCCTTTTTTTCAAGAAGGCAGGAGAGTGAGCCCTCTCAGAATCAATGAAAGAAAAATTCCATACTTTCAGGGGGGAAATGGGACTGGATGTGAAAAACATCAATGATACCAATGTTTGATTTGTGACGCAGGTGTTGGCCTGCAAGTTGCTGCAAAAATGTAGGAAGGATGAAGAACCAGCTGCAGTAATTGAAATTGTAGAAAAATGTGTGGAAGGGGTTCAAAGGAATTGGGCCACCTTCTTGGTGAGCTGATTTTTGCAAGATTGTATTAAGGCTAAGGAAAAGGGAACAAAATTTCATTATGCATGGTTGTTGATTTTGATTGCACTAAATAGGTGGGAAGAACCAGGTTACTATCAGTGCATGGGCACATCTAGTAGGGGCAATTTGGCTGGGAGATATCCCAGCTTATGGCATATGATGATTAATAGAAGACAAAATGATACTAATGCCACATTTTATATATACTTCGAAAATATCACGTATCTAGTTGCACACACACCACACATATCAACCGAGATGGTGGAAACATATAAGGATATCACACGTTTTAAAGAAGGAATTAACCACATGTATGTGTAGGCCAAGAAGGACATAGTGCACCAGTGATTGAACACCATTTATAGGTTGATAATAGAGGATGCTTGCTTAATAGTGAATGACTGGGAAGATGGCTGGAAAATACCAACACATAAAATAGGAAAACCAGAAGAGGAAGAAGAGATTGATATAAGAGTGATGAAGAACCAGATGAGGAGCAGGGGAATTATCAAAATAATGGTGCGAGAGATATTCATGTCCCATTCACAATAAAATATTAACAAACATGAGTAAAATAGAAGAATAAGGTGAAATAACCAGTAGAAGGGGCGCATAAGAATGCTAAAGAGCATAAGGAAATCCTATTTTATACATTAACCAATGATGATATGGACAAGATCGACTACCATGTATGGGATTGCATGGAATAAATAATGGAGGAAGAAACCAAGAAGAAAGAAGAGAAACAACAAAGAGTGTAGGATCAGTTAGAAGCACTCCAACAACTCTTAGTAGTTTCTATCCTAACAAAATAAAGTAGGACCAAGGGAAGACCATTCATAGGTCTGGGAAAGGAAGCAGAGGTTGTGTATATAGCCTTAACGCATCTACCAGTTGGGCATAGAATACTTTATATTGACACTAAAACACTTGAATTTCCAATGTCTGAATTAAAATAAAAGGTGAATGCACTAGGACACCTGAACATAGTGGTATCAAGGATGTCAATACAAAGATTAAAAGACTTTCAGATAGGATTATTGCAAGAGATTAAGATTAGAGGAGATGAAGCACATCATGTACTAAAAAAAATGATGGACGAAAGAGATCAACTGGAACAATAGTATGGCATTGTGATCCAACAGAAGAATGAAGTTGAAGGACGAGTGGAGGAAGTAATGAAAGACAAGAATGAGGCTGATGAAAGGGTAAGTAAATCCCTCAAGGAGAAGGACGAAGATGAAAGTATAGCGCAAAAAATATAAGTGACCATCCAAAAATTATAAAAGGCCATTTCAAAAGTCCCCATAGTAGTAGAAGATACTATGGAAGAACAAGTGTTGAATATCGGCGAAGTCATCAAAGGATTTAGATCAAAGATAGAGGACATACAACTGCGGAGTGTGCTAGGGATGCCACTAGAAGTCCAAGAAGGAAGAGAGAGAATGGTGATGACAATAGTTGCTAATATTAAGAAGATAGAATAAGAGTGTGCCAAAATATGTAAGGAGAGAACACAGATTTGGAGAGACTTAGTATAATATCCTGGGATGAGGGATGTAGAAGCCAAGTCAAGAGAAGCATAGGAAAAGGCACAAAAATCTTCAGAAAGGATCACTACACTTCCACTAATGGAATGTATGACAATAATTTTGGCATAGAGGTAGTCATATTTGGAAGTGGAGAAAATGAGGGATCAACAAAATATCCTTCAACAATGTTTAGAACCACTATAGGAAGAAGCAATGAGAGTGATCAGTGAATTGTCTAATATTCAAGGCAAGGTCAAGCAAGCAACCCTTGAAGTAGAAGAGAAACTTGCAAACTTGATTGCGTAGGGGGTCGAAGAGATCTCAAAAACAAAGGAAATGGTACTCAATGAAGTGGAGGTAGCTAAGGAATCCTCCCAAAATTTCATTGTAGCATGGAGGAGAATGCAATAGGCCTGAGTGGCTCGGGATGAGCCACAGGTGAGTGTTGGGGGCCCATTGGACAGACCGTTTTGAGATACAAATTTTGGTAAAAATCATAAGTATAGAAGAAGTGCACAGAGGAAGAATAAGAAGGAAGACTAGGGACAATGCACCTAAGGTGCATCCAGAAGGACAACACACAATAATTAGAATAAATAAGAGAGAAGCATAAAGTAAAGAGAATAATAAAGTAGGAGAAGAAAGTGGGCAAAAAGGAACGATGGTAGCCTAACATGCTAAAGATAGAAGGATGTGAAAAAATGGGAGGAAAAGAAGTTAGAATGATAAAGAAACATGCAAACGAAAAAGAAGAAGAAATCAACCCAAATGACCAGTTAACTAGAGTGGTCATGCATTGTAATAGGGTTATGGGGGGGAACCAAGTAGGTTTTCAAGCCCTAGATTGTATGTATAAATATGTAATCGGTTGGGAGAATAGGGGTTCCTCCATGTGGTTATTCTCAGGAAGTATTGTAGAGTCTGTTCCAAATTCCCAAGAACACCTATTAGTAAGAAGGTTGATAGGATAGGCTGGGAAGGGAGAGAATCAATGTCTGAATGCAAGAGATGATGCAAAGAAAGAGATGCTTGCATTGTAGAGCGACTAGGCTCTGAGAAGAGAAAGATAACCATGACATATATTTGTAAGCACGATGTGCAAGCCTGGAGAAATTACTAAATGACTAGTAAGGAATCCATTCATTGTGGAAGTAGCCCAGAGTTGGGTGAACCACGTTAATTATTGTGTTACATGTATTTTGTGTGTTTTCTTATGAATTTTGTCTTATGCATATTAAAGTAGAGTTGTATTATGTGGATTCATGGTGAAATAGTGTGACTATTACAGTAATGATTTTATGTAGTAATATGGAATATAATTATAGTATGAATCTAAAATCACTAAATAGTTGTAACACCTTGTTTCCCCCAGTTTGTAAATATAACTATATTGGCCAAGAAACTATGGGAAAATCAAAGGTGTGAATGTTTGATTTGATGGACGTTTGTATAAAAGGTCGATGAATGTAAATTATGTTATTTTAATAGAAAATGGATATGTGTTGCATGACTGCTGGAAAGGGGATGTGCTAAGAGATACCACAAATGCTATGAAAGAGATGGTGGAGGGGACCAAGAATGGTTGCATTAACCTCCACCGAACCAGTACTTTGCTGGATTTAATTTCTCAGGATGAGAACAACCCTCTGACCCATGAATGAATTATAGTCAATATGGTAGGTGGGAATACCTCCTCAAGAGTTAATTAGGGGATGGGGAAAACCGTCCATATATAAGGATTCCAGACCTGACCACAGACTAGGAATTTGGGCCACACACAATCTTGTTGAAAAAGGAAAGAAAGGAAAGTGTGGGTGTTAGGTAGGAAAATCTACGAAGAGTGCAGAGATGAGAGACAAAACTCTCGAATTCAAGGAAGAAGTATGAAAAGAGTGTGCTCTGATAGCGGGAAATAGAGACTGAGTCAGGAGAAGGAGAGTAACCTTCATGCCTATCTATTTCTATGTCGAAAGAAGAGATTCAATCTCAAAGCATCGTGGTATAGCTCGGGGGTGGCTAGTGATAAATATGTTAGTAGTGACTGAGACTATGGTTGGGTGGAAATGGGAACCCCTTCCAGCAGTCACTTGATGTTATCTGGTTCTGATAAGTGTTTCCATACTTTTTACATTGAATTGGGAATTAATGGTTTCATGCATGTATTTACATATCCGTAAATGGTTTCTACATTGAAAAGGTTAAATTATGTATATACGTTTTCTTCCTTGAGAACTTATGCTTCTGAGTTTCCTGTATGCTCAAGTTTAACCCTCGAAGGTGTTTACCCCAAGGATCTACCTCACAGCTCCAGAATCAGAGAAAGCCTCTTAGAACTTCTACCGTCTTAGTAACCTCACGAGTTTACACCTCCATGTTTCAAAATTTAAGGTTCTGTGAATTAGGAAGGTGTTTCCTTCAAATTAGTAGCCCGAGAGACCTTGAAATTGTGCCCATGGACTTAACTAAAACCTGACTGAGAGTAGAGCTCATAACTCGAGAGTCATATGAAGATCCATGTAACCTAGGTCTAGGAACCCTAGTTTAAGCCCGAAAGGATCTAGTTCATAATGGTTTCAAAGTTTTGGGAGTTCGATGCTTGGAATGTCAAACTTCAAGATAGTTAAAGTTACCCGAAAAAATCCCTGAGTAACAAGAGCCATAGACGAATCAAGAACCTGACAGAGGAGATGAATGTGAATTGTTCATCAAGAGGAAAATATATCTCAGTCATCAGATCAACTCAAAGACCCACTGGAGTTAACGAATCAAACACCATCTACCTGATTAGATCAATGGTTGGGAATCATTGCGGAGTGTAAAGGTGAAATTAGCGGACATGCTAGTTCACAACTCACAGTCAAACAATGTCATTGATCTCGTTGGGGATGGAAGATAAATGACCATGATTAGACAGAGTCGGGAAAGAAATTCCCATATTGCGGAGACTGGGACCCGCAATTGACGTGTACCGTCGATCTATGAATGAAGATTGATGGTGGGGTATCATTGTGGAGAGAAAAGGTGAAATTAGCAGGTGTGCTAGTTCACGGTTCACAATTCACCAATGTCATTTATCTGGTTGGGGTGGATGATCAATGACCATGAGTAGACTAAGTTGGGCGAGTACTTTTCAGATTGCGGATATTGAGCTCTATGATAAAGAGAGAGCTTGTTGGGGCCCTGCAATCATTATGAATCGTCAATCGGTGAACAAATAGATATTAGCTAGATCATGACCATGAAAAACCGAGGGAGGTTGAAATACGATCAGACTGGAGTGATGAGGGAACATGTTTCTCCTGACCCAGCTAAGTTTCACCCCCTGGAACAAGCATACCTCACCCAAGTTGTTGGGGAAATGAATGGGATTCTAGGAGTTTGAGACTTCGGGACTCCATAGGGTTCGAGGTGCTTCGAAAATCCCCGAAGTGTTGAAGTGTCAGAGTAGATCCTAGATGTTATAACATGAAGGAATATGGAATTATATCGTTGACTCTGGAGAATAACACTAAGTCCCAAAGTGGATCACAATTGTCGATCGCGAAGGGATGTGTGGCCCTCGATATGTAAGTCTGGGTACAGTGTACTTCAGAGGAAAAAGGAATTGGAATGTTGAAACTCCCGAACGTCAAAGTCCTGAAGTGGATCACAGTCGTCAATCGTGAAGGGACACATGGTGCTCAATCTGTAACTCGAGGTATGGAGTAATTCAGGGGAAAAAGGAGTTGGAATGTTTGAAAATCCTAAATGACGAAGTCCCAAAGTGGATCAAAGTCATCGATTTCAAAGGGATGTATGGCCCTCGATCTGTAACTTCAGGTACAGAGTACTTCATAGGAAAAATGCATTGAAATGTTTGAAACTCTTGAACGTTGAAGTCCTGAAGTGGATCAAAATCGCCCATCACGAAGGGACCTGTGGTGCTTGATCTGTAAATCCAAGTACGAAGTACTTCTAAGGAGAAAGGCATTGGAATGTTTGACACTCCCAAATACCAAAGTCTCGAAGTGGATCACAATCTTCGATCATGAAGGGACGTGTGGTGCTCAATATGTAACTTTGGGTACTATTGGCAACCAATTCGCATTTTTATACTATCCTTATAAGCTGCCTACACCAATGTTTTGCAACCCTTGATTTTCATCACAATATTTGCAATAAAACGACACTATTATTTTGTGCGTTCGTACACTTACCTTGGTTCTCATTTTCATGACTGCAAGCGTGAAAACTTTGATTTCGAAGTCATATTAAAAACGTCGCTGGATTGTCACGATAACTCTTGTCTCTATGTTCATTGCGTTTCCAATTTACTTATCATTATACAATTGGCAAGACTCCAAGGTTATTTACTCATTTGGCATTTTTGTTGTTCGTATGATTTCCATTTTTATGAGGTTGTGATGATTTGTTAAGGGTTTTGATTCATTCATTTATTTATTGATGGTTTGATTTCTATGTTCTTTCATCGATTTCTTTTACACATTGGTTTCATGAAAACACTTTGATGATCATGGTTATACCCTTGGGGTGATCATTTCATACAACACATATTTCATATGATCAAACCCTTGGTGTTGATTTCAAATTATTGCTTTGGTTTTAAAACTATGGTAAAACTATGGCTCGCGCAAGTGTTTGTTCGACTTACCATAAATTTTGTTAATTATTGAGTGGCATGGTTTTTAATATATGCGTAGTGGTTTGAATGTTATATGCGCCATTGGTTGTACTATGGAAATGATTGTTTTGCATGGGCCGAAATATCTCCACCACCTTCGCACGTTCTGTCATAAATGTTTTCCCCCTATCCCGGGTCACCCCTAGTGTTTTTGGGTAAGCGTGTGAGCATTCTGCCCTTGTGTATACTCTGTTCGAACCCTAGCCCCTGCCCCTTGCTCACCGTGTGATCCTGTCTATGGCATTGGTGGTTCGCATAGAGCTAAATGGTAGCCAGGCTTTTTTGCTATTCGATAATGCCTGTAAGGATTTAGAAAATAGTGGTTGGCTGGTGTTTATACAGAGGTTCAAGGGTTTTAACCTTTTGGTTTCCCAACAATATGCCCTCACCTTTGATGGGTGTAGGGCTAAAATCGATGACATACAGCTTGAGATGAATGAGAAATTCATAAGCTCTGCTACAGGACTAGTAGCTACAGATGAAAGGTGGTTTAAAAACTCCAAAGTCGACGAGGTCCCATGGGATTTTCTATTCGTATCACAAAAGGCTGTGTCCTATGATAAAGGTATGCCTATTTCTAACCTCAAACCCAGGTGGCATGATATTTTGGTGATTGTGAAACAATTTGTGACCTGTGAAGGTCGGTATGGCTTGGTTTTTCTGTATCACCTCCGGTTATTGATGAATTTCATGGGTTATCCTTTGAACATGTCACATTACTTCTTGTGTAGTCTTTACAAGATGTCTAAGAGGTTCAAACATGAGGAGGCTGATAGCAGCTTGTTTCATCATGGCTTAATTAAACTCATCGTCATCCACCATTTGAGCCTTCATGGCGATAATTGGCAAGCCTTTCTATCAAGAAATGGCTTTGCTAATCCGGAGTCTACTCAAATTGACAAGGTTGTGGTCAGTGAGACTATGGTCGGGCCACCTGTGCCATTTCATATCCTTCTACCTCCTCCCAAGCCCTCAGTTTTCCCTGATATTGACCTACCCGACATCATAACCAACCCATGTACAAAAGACAAGACTGAGGCCATCAAGAAGCCCATGAGTAAGAAAGTCAAGGGTAATCCTACTGTCAATGGTAAAGGGAAGAAAAATGCTTGTTTGATATCGAGACTTTCCCGGAATAAACCTAAACAAAACATTGACCAAAAGCCCATAGTGCTGAGTGAGGACTCGGATTCCAATATCGAGTGTTTCCTAGCTGAAGAGTACCCCTATTCCCATGGCCTATGCTCCAAGAAACCCTATGACTATGTATCTAATTTTCCCCCGTGCCTAAAAAACAACCCTAACTACCCAGGAATCAAGATGCACAATGAAACCCCTGGTGGCTTAAACAAACCCTCGCCTGTGTTGTCAAAGCTCAAGCAACCATCATGTATCCAATGTAATGCTTGGTTAGAGCGTTATTACGCCAACATCCCCTTGTTGAAATCAAAGATCAAATCGTTAGAGGAACATGTGACAATGCTAGCAAAGGAGAACGATAGGCTATGGACTAACGACAAGAAACAAAAAACCATCGGTTTGATTGTCTTCATGAATGTCGAAGCGGAAACATCCTTCGTCAATTCCAAATTATCATGACCGAGTTGTTTTCTGATTGTCCAGGTATGAATTTCAATATGAATTTTGCTTTGTAAGTTTGCTTGAATTAATATAAAGGATTCGATTTTTCTTTCAAGTTAGCTCTGTTCATTTTAGTACATTTGAAATGATTCTGTTATAGTTTGATTATCAAAACGGTTGTGTTGTGGATCCTATATAGTAGATTCATTTTACTAAATTCAAATGTAGCTATGATTTGGTTATGCGATTTTGTCGTGCCCATCTTAATAGAAGCGATTGAGTGGTTTTGACTTGGTGTGGTTCGCTTTAGAATAATTCTATTGGTTTGAATTAATGTAATCAATGGGGTTTGTTTTCGTTTAGATTTTGATTGCATCTGACCTGTACATGATATTTTTGTGCTAAAATCAGAGCACGACTATGTTTTGATTTGATACGATTTTGTTGTGGTTGGATTCTATCGGCTCTGATTTAGTTCTTATGGTTTTATTTTGGAACGATTTCGAAGGATTGAATTGGTATGATCCTTTATATGTGTTATGCATCATTATTAGTGACTAGGTTGATAAATACGATGTAATCTATTAAATCGGAAAAATGACTCTGTTAGCTTTGATTTTGGAAAAATGATTTTGTTAATGAAAATTTGTTTAGCTGGTTACAGTTTGTGTTGATTTCAATTGGTTCATGAAAATGATTTAATTACTGTCAAATTATCTAATGCCATTTTTTTTACCCCAAAATGGTGATAACAAATTGAGCAGAGCGCATGTATCTTTGTTATCATTCTATTGATCACAATTCTGTTTGCTCTCAAATTAGCATAGCAGTTTTGGTTTGAATAATTTGTTTGGTTTCTAATTAGCCATTAGATATTTGTTTAATAGTTTGAATATAATTATTTCAGATTTGAATTGGTTTTGAAACGATTCTGTGTTCAATTTAGACCAACTACAAAATCGCAAGATTCTGTAGCTAGTCTTAAAAATTAGATTTTTGACAATTTTATCAATAAAATATCCTCTAAACTTGTCTTTTTTTGTCTTCTTTCAGGTGCATACGAATTACAATGATCAATTGGGCATGTTGTAGTAGTTTAAGAGATACTTTGGATATGTTTTTGTTTTAGGTTGTTATCTTGAGTAAAAAATAGAGATTTGGGATATTTTCCCCAGATTTGTGTAAACTGTTTTGATAATTCCCACAGGGATGTTTTACCCTGTGGGAGGTCTTTAAATACTTGATATTTTTTGTAATAAGGGTCATCATCATCATCACTGTGGGAGAACCAGACTATGGATTTATGATACAGACTGAGATGAAAGTTGATGTCTTGTAAGAGCTTTCGCTTTCAATATATCAAACTTTTGTTTGAAGTTTTATTCATATCAGTTTGCAGTTGATTATAGACTACTTTAGCTATCATAATTCATTGCAGGTTGATGTGACTTGGTTTATGTGTTATCCATATCTGATCTCTTTTATTATTTTAAAATACAACAATCACTCTATTTCAATTTAATGAATACAGGTTTATCTTATCATTAATTGAATTATTATGTACAAATTTTGCATAAGGATTTATCTGATTGCGATGATTTGTAAATTATAAGATTGTTGTAATTTTTTATGTCTTGTTTGTCCTATTATTTATATTTGAAGAGAACAACTGCTTCTAGTTTACGAGAATCTTATAGAGAATCTGGTGTGGGTTTCCTCCCTCCGATCAGCTAAAACAATTATTGCATACAGGACAAACCTGAAGCGTTACTTCAGGTCAGTTTGTTATTTAGTATTTGATAGTTAATTGGTTAGTATAATTTAAGTGGTTTAGTTAGGTATATGTATAGTTTATATTTGTAGTTAGATTTATTATTTTAGTTTCTTAGTTTAGTTAGTTTTTATTTAGTTTCTTTCTCATAAAACTATAAAAAAAATAAAAAATAATGGTTTCGTTGTCTTAGAACAAAATACAAATGATTTTTGAAGGTTTTAATTTAAATATGTAATTTGTAAATATTGTATATTTGTAATTGAATTTGATTCTGTTGATAATTAAACATTTACTTTCATAGAATTATAGTTGTATGATTTAGGTAATAGATTGTATATATGTAGTTTAGATTTGTTTATTAGTTTGTTTTAGTTATTGTTTTTCATTTAGATTAGTTTCTTAGTATAGTTTTTGTTTGTTTTTCTAGGACTTAGATCAGCCAAAGGAGTCACTAAACCCATCGGGGTGGGTTATCCCAAACGTCTTGGGTTATTTAGACAACCCTGGACCGGATCCACTCTTCCAGTTGGCGAGCGTTCATTTTCACCCGTCAACAAATGGCGCTAGAAGGAGGGCTTGAAATTAATTAATGGCACGAGGCGATCGTAAGACTCCTCCACCACCTAATCTCTCACCTATAGTGAAAAGAAGTCATTCGAACGATAACATTCCCCCTCAAACAAAAGCCACATCAAACGATGATCCATGGATCACAGTTGAGCCAGTAACCCCAAATCCTACCGGTGGTGACATACAATAGATTGTCCGCCAATCTCTCATAAGAAAACATAGTGCCTTAGCCTGTTTGAGGCAACCAAATCGATTGTTGGACCAAGATTTAGATTTCTCTGATATCAGAGAACAACTCGAAGGCACTAACCTCACTGTGAACCCTACAGATCCAATCCTCACTCCTGCTGCAGGAGGATATGGAATACCTCCCTCACGACCTCCATCATCCCCTTCTTCTTCGGGAGAGGACTCCTCCAAGGAAGGAAGTTCCCCTTCGCAACCTTCCACACCAACTACACCAATGGCCAACTAGAACAATCTGGCTAGACCTTGGCTCGACCAGGATGCGGTAGTTGTACCTGGAGATCAACATCCCTTACCCAAACATCTAGAGAAGTGGCTTCCCAAGTTTGACCCTGACTCAAAACAGATCGCTGAAGATCACATTAAAAAGTTTATGTTAGCCATAAGACTCTGCAATGTTGAGCATGAAGACATAGTCTGTAGGTTGTTCCCCTACACCTTCGAGGGAAATGCATCTACATGGTACTTTGCCCAACAAACCCATACCATTGTGTCTTGGGAAAAGTTTGAATCCTGCTTTTTGGAAAAGTTCGGAGACGGTAAGCCTTCGAAGGTCCTAGTCATGGATCTTTCTAACTTAAGACTAAACCCTAAAGAGAAAGTTAAAGACTTTAATCAAATATTCTTAACACTTAAGAACCGAATCCCTGCGAATTCCATGCCTGCCGAGAATCTTATAATAGCATACTATACTAAAGCCTTGCATCAAAGTATATTTATTTGGGTTAAAAGATCTAATAAATCCACGTTGTTAGAGGACTTCGAGGAGGCCATACAGATTGAAAAAGACATACTTAGTCTAAAAGATGCTACTAGCAACGAAACAGAAACTAGTTCATCTTCCAAAAATAAGATTGAAATCCTCCCTAGACGTACTCAAAGTAAAACACAACCTGAAAGATATGATTTAGAAAACTTAACTAAAGTCGTTCAAAAACTGTCGAATCAAGTTATAGATTTAAAAAAGATGGCTGAAGAAGCTTCCTCGAGCAAAGGGCCTTACAAACCCCTGTTCAGAAAGCCTTTTCCCACCAACCGACCTAATCCAAATACCGAGGGTCTTAATCTAGAAAGTCTGCAATACGCCATTGAAACAATTCTAGAAGCCTAGGATAACTTGATGCCTCCTGAGATTCCTGAGGATGTTGTTGAACAAGAGACATTTCAAGAAGAAGAGTCTTCTCCAAACATTTTTGGACACTTCTCGGATATCATCTTTCAAACTAACTTCGAGACATTCCATCCCTATAACACTAGGAGTAAGACAACAAACAAACCTTCTTCCGAAAACACTACGACTTTGCCTCCAAAGCAATCTAAACCAGCTGAGACTAAACAAAGTCATGTGAACCCCAACTTAGATTATGATTTAGTTGAAGATCTTAAAAATTTAAGGGCTAACATTTTTGTTTATGAGTTATTGAAATTTCAATTTCTGCTTCAAAAAATGTTACAGAATATCTCAGAGAATGGAAAAAATAGTAATTCAAGTGGTAACAAGGTTGTTCAGAACAAAGTTCCACAGAAGACTTCTACTAAGAACAATCCTGATCCTCACGATAAAGGAAGCCTTCCTGTAAGTAATGTAAATAATGTAAATAATCTATATAAACTAGTTTTAGAAACTGCGAGTAAAAATCCACAAAATACCACCCTTAGTACTCGCAAAAATGTACCTCCATTTTTGTTAACTTTCGAAATATTTAATAGAAACATGCACAATTGTATGGTAGACTCAGGAGCATCATCCAATGTGATGCCATGGTCTGTGTGTCAGAATATTAATGCTGAAGTTGAACCATCCATTTTAAAAATCATACAACTTGATCGAACCAGTGTTAAAGTTATAGGCGAATTAAGAAATGTGCTTATAAGATTATCGTCTAACCCCAAGGTTCATCAAGTTATTGATATTATTGTTGTGGATATTCCAGAAGTGTATGGTCTATTTTTAAGCAAGGACTGGTCGGAGCAGCTACACGACTATTTCACGACAGATTGGTCTCACCTGTGGCTTCCAGAGAATGACAAGCCTAACAAGATCAAGGTAAATCGTGAATGCTGCCTTAAGTTCATAGTCATGGATTTGAACGATCCCAACAAACCATTTACACCTTCTGCCGATTCACCCGAAATACAAGGAATGGATACCTTTTTCAGCAATTTCATGGCCGAGGCTTCAACTATCACAAACCCAGAACAAAAGTCCGAGATCATAGCGTACATGCAGCCAACAGCTTCCACACAACAACCTCATGCACCCAATAAAAATCAAGTGTGGTCTTTTTATTTTGACGGGTCAAATTCTAAGGAAGGAGATGGTGCAGGCTGCGTTATTATCGATTCGGTAGGTAACAAAACCCTGATTGCATGTAGGCTATAATTTGAATGTACTAATAACACTGCAGAATATGAGGCTTTACTGCAAGGTCTCAGAAAATATTTAGATACGAACATTCAAAACTTGACTGTCTTTGGCAACTCCGAAATCGTGGTTAGATAGGTGAGAGATTATATTAATTGTCTGTCTCCGCATCTTAAAAGCTACCAATCCGAGGTATGGAATTTAATGAATAAGTTCTCTCTTTCAATATAAATTCTATTCCTAGATTGAACAATTCTAAAGCTGATCTATTAGCTAACGTAGCTTCTAAACTTTTTCCTATAGAAGGCTTGTCCCCAGATGCATTCTCCATTGAACTATTATTCAGACCATCAGTTCTTGACAACATCACGAACTGGAGAGTTTTCGACGATGATCAACAAATTATTAGCTTCTTGCATATGGAAGAAGCTTTTCAAGGCGTGGTGATCGACGAATGTACTCACGACGACAATTTATGCAATTTCACGGTAATACCATATCTAAGAACTCCTAAATCTTCATTAGACATGGTAAATTCGATCCCTGAATCTGTAGTTATATTAGAGAAATTTTATGATCTTCAAGATAAATTCAAAAAATCAGTCAACTGTAAAACCAATAGTTCCTCGTTATCATATGAAAAAGTAAACTTAGGAACTGATGACAATCCACAGTGCATTAATCTAGGGGTAGGATGTTTTGAACAAGAAAAAGCTACATTTATTAAATTGTTTAAAGAATTTAAAGATGTTTCTGCATGGACGTATGATGACCTTAAAACTTTCGACCCTAACATCATACAACACGTCATCCCTATGAAACCCCAAACCTTACCCTTTCAACAAAAATTGAGAAAAATGCACCCTAAGCTCGAACCGACCGTAAAAAATAATTAAATAAACTCCTGAATGCTAAGATAATTTTCCCTGTTAGGCATACCCAATGGGTTTCTAACCTTGTCCCTGTCCAGAAGAAAAGTGGGGAAATCCGACTTTTTGTCAATTTCTGAAACCTTAATAGGGCGTCTGATAAAGACAACTATCCTATCCCACCCATGGAACATATCCTTCAATAGGTATCTGGTTCTGAGAGGCTGTCCTTATTGGATGGTTTCTCAGGGTACAACCAAGTCCTGATGTCTCCTCTAGACCAACTTAAAACTACCTTCCACACTCCATGGGGCACCTATGCTTATAGAAAAATTCCCTTTGGATTGATTAATGCCGGTGCCACTTTCCAGAGAGTGATGGACATCGCTTTCCGAGGCTTAATCAATCAGTCCATTGTAGTTTACTTAGATGATGTTACTGTATTCTCTAAAAACAAAACTGATCATCTAGCTCATTTACGAGTCGTTCTACAGTGATGTCATAAATACAACATTTCCTTGAATCCTAAAAAATCCATCTTTGCAGTAGAACAGGGTAAACTCTTAGGATTTATTGTGTCAAGAAAAGGGATGATTATCGACCCTAAAAGGACTCAATTCATCTCAAACCCCCCCCCTCCGACATCTAAAAATTCCATGCAATATTTCTTAGGCCAGATAAACTTCGTTAGGAGATTCGTCCCCAGTTTCTCTGAAATGGTTAGACCTTTGCAGAACCTAATTAAGAAAGGCGCCCAATATCATTGGGGATCCCTAGAAAATCAAGCTTTTAATGCAATAAAAAAGGCTATAATAGACGCTCCTTCTCTCATGAGCCCTGGCATTTCTCAAGACTTTACACTCTACACTTTTTCTTCTGACCGTTCTTATGCTGCAGTCCTAACTCAAAAGAACGCTAAAAACAATGAAGTACCCATTTCCTTTATGAGCTTTGCTTTCAAAGGCACGAAACTTAATTACCCAATGGTAGATTAGCAAGCCTACGCTGTTTTCAAAGTAGTCAATCATTTCTGGTCTTATGTTTTGAAATCGAGGATGAAAGTTATTGTCCCTTATCTATTCGTCAGGAATGCAGAAAGAAGTAGGAGAAAAGAGGGCTAACTGGGTTACCTCCTTGCAGGAGTACGACATAGAAATTACCCCAGCATAGATAGTGAGAGGCAAAGGGTTATGCAAGTTAGTTGTTGATTCTGCAGTGGGACAACAAGAAGAAAGCGTTACATCAAACCTAGGACAGTGCGATCATAATACAATATGTTGCTTACAAAACTCTGTTAGTCCTTGGTATGATGACATAAAATTCTGTCTTGAACATGGGTCAACCCCCCGTCACCTGGATCCCACTAAAAGAAGAGCGTTGAGATTAAAGTCCCCCTCATTTCATTTGGTTAATGGTATTCTGTTTTGTCAATATTTTGATGGCATACTGATGCGCTATCTTGAGAAAGATGAAATAGAAAAAAGCTTACTAGAATTGCATGCAGGAGAAGATGGTGGGAATTTTTGTGGTGACACCACTGCCCATAAGGTTTTAAGAGCCGATTATTACTGGCCCACGCTGTTTAGAGACGCCCATGCCTTGTGTCATAAGTGTACTATTTTTCAGAAAGCATCAGGGTGGTTACAGAAACCAGCCTTTCCTTTGCAGCCCGTTTCAGTAGAATCTCCTTTCTAGCAGTGGGGCCTTGATATCATAGGTCCAATCAACCCGCCATCTTCACAACAACATAAGTTTATCATAACAACCATAGATTACTTTACCTGGTGGTCTGAAGCTACCGCATTAAGAACTGTGAATACCAGTCAGGTAATTGCCTTTTTAAATTCAAATATGTTGTTGGGTATTCTACCCTATGGACTAATAAGCTAGGGCTCTAAGCTTATACGCAGATCATGACCCTCAAGACTTAACTTTTGACCTTCTACCCGAATCTGAAACCCCTTTCTTCACATGCACACAAGAGAAGAATAAACCAACCTTTTTCCGGACGACTGAAGTAGATCCTCCGTTGAGCTTCTTGTCCCCTTGCTGCTGCTGCTCCTTCCAAAAGCTTCCCTACAATCACGACAAGGCTATGCATGCATGCTACTGATCTATCATAGGGTTAGAGATAAAACATAAATCCAATTACAAAGATGAGACTCATGTATGCGGGACGGGAAAAGTAT
>JZKD02S2228543.1:63969-79263 GCA_000966675.3 Picea glauca
AATTTATTTAGAACTGCTTGCAAGACCAAGGATAGGGTATGCAAGCTAATTGTTGACACTGGAAGCATAGATAATCTAGTATCCACAGAAATGGTGGAGAAGCTGGAATTGGAAAAAGTTACACATCCAAGCCCATACAGAGTTTTGTGGTTACAAAAAGGACATTAGGTAACAATCACTAAACAATGTTTAGTTGAATTTAATATGGGGGTATATAGAGATGAGATCTTATGTGATTCCATTCCCATGGATTTATTTCATATTTTGTTGGGGAGGTCATGGAAATATGACAGGAATTTTATTCATGATGGGAAAAAGAACGCATACACCTTGGAGAAGAATGCTAGGACACATATGTTGCTACCAATTGAAGACAAGAAGGTGAAAGAAAAAACAAGAAATAATATACTTCTCATGAGTGTAAATGAACTTCTAGATGAATTCAATAAATATGAAGAAATGAAGTTTGTTGTGGTGTGAAAACCTAGAGTCATCTTGACCAGTACCTCAATAGATGATCTACCTAAGGAGATTTAGGAACTGCTGGAGAATTTTGCTGATATATTCATGGAAGACTTACCTTGTTTTTTACCACCCATCAAAAGTATAAGCCATCGCATTGACCTTATACTAGGAGTGAGTTTACCAAACAAGGCAAAATACAGACTGATGTCGTAGGAGAATGAAGAAATCAAGAAGCAAGTCCAGGATTTGATGGACAAAGGATTGATTAGATAAATATTAAGTCCATGTGTCATTTCAATAATGTTAAGTCCAAAGAAAGATGGTGGATGGAGGATGTGTACAGTCTTGAGGGCTATAAACAAAATCACCATCAAGTATAGATTTCCTTTACCCAGGATGGATGACTTGATGGATTGCTTAAGTGGGGCAAAGTTTTTTTCAAAAATTGATTTGAAAAGAGGATATCATCATATTATAATGAGGGAAGGTGGTGAATGGAAAACAACATTCAAGATGAATGAAGGGTTGTATGAATGTCTTGTCATGTCGTTTGGTTTGATGAATGCACCAAGTACTTTCATGAGATTGATGAATGAAGTCTTGAAAGATTTCATTAGGAATTTTGTAATTGTGTATATTGATGATATACTGATCTTCAGTAAGACTGAGGAAGAACACTTGAGACATTTAACTCTAGTGATGAGGAGGTTACAACAAGAGAAGTTGTTGATAAATCTGAAGAAGTCGTCTTTCATGAAGACATAACTCATTTATTTGGGTTTTGTAATCTCTTCGAATGAGTTGAATATGGATCCTGAGGAGGTAAGAGCAATCAAAGAGTGGTTGTTGCCAAGGAACATCTTTGAAGTCAGAAGCTTCCATGCACTAGCCAGTTTTTATAGGAAGTTCATCATAAATTTTAGTGGAATTTGTGCATCAATGATGGTCACAGTCAAGAAAAGACATAAATCTTTTCATTGGATAGAGGAAGAAGAGAAAAGTTTCAAGATGTTGAAAGAGAAGATAATTGGACAGGTTCTGCCAAATTTTAGTAAGACATTTCAAGTGAAATGTGACGCAAGTGGATTTGTGATTGGAGCAGTATGAAGTCAAGATAATAGAACAGTTGCATACTTCAGTAAGAAGCTTAATGATGCTAAGAGAAATTATTCCACGTATGATAAAGAGTTTTATGCAGTCATACAATCATTGAAGAAATGGAGGTACTACCTAGTTCCAAAAGAGTTTGTTTTGTATAGCGACAACCAAGCCTTACAATTTATAACAAGACAGGAGAAACTGAACCAGAAACATGAAAAATTGGTTGAATTTATGCAGAACTTTGCTTTCGTTATAAAGCACATTTCTGGAAATGCTAACAAGGTTGTTGATGCATTGAGCAGGAAATGTTTGATTCTGCATAGGTTTTGATGGCCTTAAGGAAATGTACAGAGATGATTTATATTTTAAGGATTCTTATGAAGCATGTCAGAATCTTGTTATGAGAGATAGGAGCCAATGGATTGAATACTTAATTCAGGAAGGATTTCTATTCAAAGGAAATCAATTGTGTATCCCAAAGATTTCTATGACAGAAAACCTTTTGAAGGAAAATCATAGTGGAGGATTGACTGGACATTTTTACCATGACAAAACATTTGCGCAACTCAACAGTTTGTATTATTGGCCAGGGATGAGGAAAGATGTAAAAAAATTTGTCAACATGTGTAGAATTTTCCAACACGCAAAGGGGAAAAGATAGAATACAGGATTGTATCAACCATTTCCAGTACCAGAGAGGTCATGGGATGCAGTAAGAATGTATTTTTCGTTAGGACTACCAAGGACACGAAGGTTTTTTTATTCCATATTCGTGGTAGTCGATAGATTCTAAAAAATGACACATTTTATTCCATGTCAGAAAACCAGTGATGCAACACACATTGCAAATATGTTTTTCAAAGAAGTTGTTCGACTTCATGGTTTACCCAAGAGTATTGTTTCGGATCGAGATACCAAATTTGTTTGTCATTTCTCGAGGACACTATGGAAAAAGATGGGGATTAATATATCTTTTAGCTCAGCATATCACCCTTATATGGATGGACAAACTGAGGTAGTAAATCAAAGTTTGGGAGACTTATTAAGGAGTTTAGTCGTTTAACATCATAGTCAGTTGGATCAGATTATCTCGCAAGTGAATTTTTCATATAATGACTCACCTAATAGGATCACAGGACAACCCATTTCAGATAATATATGAAATGAAGATGTTATGAGGGAAAAACTCTCTATGGCCAAGGGTAACCACAACAAACATGTATGACTACAAAAATCAACTCAATTCCATTGTATGCTATATAAACTAATGTGCAAGATAAGAAAGAGGCCTACCTCGATCCAATGTTTGATGATGTTCCACCATTGAGCACTTCAACCCAAATATTTATACCTACAACAAGTTCTCAACAAACAAGCGAAGCAAGTACATAGTGATAATATAAAGGGGTTAGCACATTAGATAACATAATACATTAATAAACATTACAAACATGCCCATGGATAATAATCATATATTTTCACGATACCAATAGGACGGGAAAGGAGTATTTATATTAATAATTGATCAGCAAAAGTGACAACATTACAGACTTCTGTGTTGGCACAGTTCAAAACCAAGAAACCAAGTTCCTTCCAACTGGGCCTCCACCACTTCAATCCTCCACTAAAGGCAAGCTCATAGGAGAGAGACAATGAGGTTCTCTCAACAATAGGGAAAGAGCTTGGGGGTTGAACACTATGTTCAAACTTGAGGGACAAAGAGATGCAGACTCAATATGAAGTAATTTTTCTAGAGTAACTTTTCTCTTGAAGTTGAATGATTTCTCCTCTTTTCCATAGCTCAAATTTGTCCTTTTATAGTCTTCGAAAATGAAACTGAAGGGCCAAGTAGGAACGTTTCTAGTATGTGAAAGGCCAAGGATCAGAGATCTCCTGTCGTGACATGGAAACCCGACTCCATTTTGTAGTTTTTGGCACAAATCCTGATGTACATGAGCTGTAGTGGAGTAGCCTGCGTATACACATATTGTATAGCAGATAGGGTGCGTATATGTGGAAAAATGTGTATTTTTGGATCTAGATTCATCAAAAAGGAATGACAAGTATGCATAGGAAAATGGAAAAAGGCCCTCTGTGCAAGATAGCAATGGTGAGGCAAATCTTTCTATAACAGAAGACAAGGGGAGTATCTGAGTTGACAGACTTAGAGAAGAATGATTGCAGGGGTGCTAGAGAAAAATATTTTGCAGTAGATACGCAAGAGCTCCACAGTAAGATTAAAGAGTGGTTGCAGAGTTCCAATCAGGAATACAAGCACAAAGCAAATCAACACAAAAGAGAGCTTCAGTTCGAAGTAGGATATTTGGTCTTAACAAATCTAAGAAAAGAAAGGTTCCCAAAGGGAAGATATAATAAGATGAAGATGAAAAAGATAGGGACGTACAAGATTTTAAGAAAATTTGAGGCAAATGCTTATGAGATATAATTGTCAGATGATGTGGGAATATCACCTATATTCAATGTAGAATATATGTATCCTTACAGAGTAGATGAAGAAGATGGGGAAGAGAATCAACAGGAAGTTCAGTGAGTCAAGCAAATGCCTATAGGTGAAAAGCCGCAGATGGAAAAGATCATTGATCAGAGAGTTAGAAAGAATACCCAAAGGAAGACATATTTTGAATCTTTGATAAATTGGAATGGACACCCAATTGAGGATTCCAGTTGTGAAAGCAAAGAAAATATCCAAAAACATGGACAGACAGTGCAGAAGCTCATGGACGGGAGCCCATGAATTTTTCAGCCAGAGGAGTATGATGTAGGATCATTGGAAGCAAGCGCAAAGTAGAGGACAGTTGGATATGCATCGACGTGCATTTTCAAGACGTTTTGAATTTTAAATATGTAACATTAATGTAATATATGGAGAGACATAAGTGCTCTTAAATGTTTTGGGAATTTTAATGCAAATCTTGAGCAATTGCTCTCATCTATTGGTAGTAGGAATTTAATATAATGAAAGTGAAGTAGATGTAGACATTAATTTGATTAGATATCTTGAGGTTGTAGGAATGAAAACTCGAGAAAGCTCCCTCGTATGTATTGTATTGTATCATTATTCTCAATTGTAAGAGTAGAAGTTGTATAGAAAGAGCATAGGAGAGCAGATAAGAACAGAGACTATAGAAATTATATAAGAAGATATTTGTTGCTATAGAACCATGTACATAAGAACTTGAGTTAATATAAGAATGCTTTGACTCAATTTCATGGTGTTTTTATGAATATTGTTTGCATCTATTGAATGGTATGTTTACAGTTTTCTTATATGTTATGTTATGCATTTGTTTCAATGATTTGTGTGTATGATTTCATGTTGAATGTATGAATTCTGTGAGAGGGAGAGTGTGAGCTTCAATTGTTTCTCTTCTTGAGAATTATTGCAAGGAGTGCAGTGAAGGTCTGCAAGGAGTGCATTGACGAGATTCTTAGTTTTACCTCAGATAAGATCAGGAGAGATAGAGTTGTCTTCATACCAATAGAAGTGAAAGTGTATCACAGAGCCGTGCAAGGTGTGCACAAGCTAGGTTGAAGTCTTTGAATTTTTCCAACCAGGTGAGTGGTTGAAGAAATGTTGTTGCAATAAGTGCGTAGAGTTGTAAGATTTTAGATAATCAAATATTATCATGAAGGTTGCAAGGAGTGTGTGCAATAATCCCTTAAATCCTTGAGTTTGCAGCCAAAATAAAGCTCAGGAGGGATAAATTCTTGGAAAGTTCAAAGGAAGTATGAGGGTCGAAGTTACCTCATAGAAACCAAGATCAGGAGGAAGGACACCATGTTATTTGTCTAGGAGTCTTTGAGAACCTAAATGAACGGTTGAATTTCTCGGAAGGAGAAACACCGATTTTTCGTGGGTCATTGGATCTAGTAGACCAGTGGTGAGGTTAAGGTCAAGTTTCTTTAAACACGCGTAAGCTTAGAAGGATTAGAATCCGTCATATATGAGTCAACGAGATTTGTTGATTTGGTGCTTTGAGATTTCGGTGTTTCGAAAGTCAAAAGTGTGGAGGAAGTTGTTTCAGGAATCCCCGATACACAAAATCCCAACATGATCTGAATTGTCAGATCTTGGAAGGTTCAGGACCATTGATCTGTGGAGAGGAAGTCGCGAGTTTGGACTTTGGGAAAAGGGAGAAGATTCGCATCAAGAAATCCTAACGTGATCGGAGGTGGAGCCCCAGGATTTGACCGAAGGTCATATGGTTGAGGCATAAGGGAGGAGCTAGTGGACCCATTAGCCAATTTCGGGGTTTCGGTAATCGAAGGTGTGAGGGGGACTCACAATAGAAATTGCGAAGTCATGAAATCCAAAACACCTTTTCGGGTTAAGTCAGTGGTCACACTAGGTGGTCAAATGGAGTGGAGGTTTGTGCCTAGTGTTTTTCATGCAAGTGTAAATTCTAAGAAGGACCTGTGGTTTTATATGCATTTAAGGTTTCGGTGGGAACTAAAGAGTCATTTCAGCTCAGGGAAATAGAAATATCCAAAGACTAGGAGGTCAAGCCAAACCTGTTGAGGTAGGGGTGTTGCGTCATAGAAGTTCCCTCAAAGTTGTCCATTCCCTTTCCAAAGGAATCTCCCAATGAGCATCCCCTACCTCTAGGTTGGGCCTTCCTATAGGTACTTATCCTTGTGTGGCCACTTATGGGACCGCGTTTTTGGATTTCAGGTGGACTTTGACTTCTTTATGTATGTCGTCGGTCCACATGGCTGGTTGCAGGTCCATGCTGTAACTAATTTTGTATATCGGATAATCTCTATAGAAAGACTACATTGATTTCTATTTTTTTCTCTTGCTCCTTTATCAATCTCTCATTGTCAGCCTTGCAACTCTGTAATTCGGCGATAAGGTTCCTTGCAATTTCAGCTAGATCTAGAGGGGTCTCCACTGCTCTTCTCGTGTCAAACTCCTCATCTCTATTGTGGGTTCCCTCCCCCACTTCATGGTGTGTCACCATCCTTTATGCTTGTGATTTCCCATGATTCACTAACTGCTAGAGTGGTGAAAAAACACTTACTGTTAGCTAACATTCTAGTAGTTCATCAACAACACATAGTTCATTTTTCATAAATACACAAACATAGTATAAAGTATTCATTCTTTTCTTTAGTAATAGTTTAACCAGATTCTTTAGGAAAGATGTAAGGTAGGGTGTCATGCTTAAGATTTTCTTTAAACAAAATTTTTAAGTGACTCATGCATAATCCAAAGTAGGTCAAGTATTGTAACCATGATCTGATACCAATTTTTAACATACCCATGGTGGGGCATAAAAATTTCATTCTTATTAAGAAAATCAGTACTCTCATTTGGGGTCTCTATTACATTATGCTCTTCTAGATATTTCCAGCCATGATTTCCTTGCTCCAAACTAAGCTCGGAGTGAGAAAATATCCTCTCCCAAGTTCATAGGGTTCTTCCATCCCTCTATACTTTCATATGACTATGGGTTATGAACAGACGCCAAGACAACCACCGCGTGAATCCTTCGTAGTGGAAAATCTCTGAAGTTCACAATTTGACGTCGTGTGCCCTCATGGATTTCAATGCCCTTGATTCATTTCAGGACTTCAGCATTCAGGAGTTTTGAACTCTCCAAACCCTATTCTCCTCCGAAGTACTATGTACCTGTTGACGGGCGAAAATGAATGCTCGCCAATTGGAAGAGTGGATCCGGTCTGGGGTTGTCTAAATAACCCAAGATGTTTGGGATAATGCACCCTGACAAGTTTAGTGGCTCCATTGGCCGATCTAAGTCCTAGAAAAACAAATGAAAACTACACTAAGAAACTAATCTAAATGAAAAACAATAACTAAAACAAACTAATAAACAAATCTAAACTACATATATACAATCTATTACCTAAATCATACAACTATAATTCTATAAAAGTAAATGTTTAATTATCAACAGAATCAGCTTCAATTACAAATATACAATATTTACAAATTATAGATTTAAATTAAAAACTGCAAAAATCATTTGTAATCTGTTCTAAGACAGCGAAACCATTATTTTTTTATTTTTTTTATAGTTTTATGAGAAAGAAACTAAATAAAAACTAACTAAACTAAGCAACTAAAATAATAACTCTAACTAAAAATCTAAACTATACATATATCTAACTAAACCACTTAAATTATACTAACCAGTTAACTATCAAATACTAAATAACAAACTGACATGAAGTAACACTTCAGGTTTGTCCTGTATGCAATAATTGTTTTAGCTAATCGGAGGGAGGAAACCCACACCAGATTCTCTGTAAGCTTCTCGTAAACTAGAAGCAGTTGTACTCTTCAAATATAAATAATAGGACAAACAAGACAAAAAATTACAGCAATCTTATAATTTACAAATCATCGCAATCAGATAAATCCTTATGCAAAATTTGTACATAACAATTCAATTAATGATAAGATAAACTTGAATTCATTAAATTGAAATAGAGTGATTGTTGTATTTTAAAATAATAAAAGAGATCAGATATGTATAACACATAAACCAAGTCACATCAACCTACAATGAATTACGATAGCTAAAGTAGTCTATAATCAACTACAAACTGATATGAATAAAATTTGAAACAAACGTTTGATATATTGAAAGTGAAAGTTGTTACAAGACATCAAATTTCATCTCAGTTTGTATCATAAATCCATAGTTTGGTTCTCCCACAGTGATGATGATGATGACCCTTATTACAAAAAATATCAAGTATTTAAAGACCTCCCACAGGGTAAAACATCCCGATGGGAATTATCAAAACAGTTTACACAAATCTGGGGAAAATATCCCAAATCTCTATTTCTGACTCAAGCTAACGACCTAAAACAAAAACATATCCAAAGTATCTAGTAAACTTATACAACATGCCCAATTGATCATTGTAATTCATATGCACCTGAAAGAAGACAAAAATAGACAAGTTTAGAGGATATTTTATTGATAAAATTGTCAAAAATCTAATTTTTAAGACTAGCTATAGAATCTTGCGATTCTGTAGCTGGTCTAAATTCAACACATAATCATTTCAAAACCAATTCAAATCTGAAAGAATTATATTCAAACTATTAAACAAATATCTAATGGCTAATTAGAAACCAAACGAATTATTCAAACCAAAACTGCTATGCTAATTTGAGAGCAAATGAAATTGTGATCAATCAAATGATAACAGAGATACATGCACTCTGTTCAATTTGTTATCACCATTTTGGGGTAAACAGAATCGCATTAGATAATTTGACAGTAATGAAATCATTTTCATGAACCAATTGAAATCGACACAAACTGTAACCAACTAAACAAATTTTCATTAACAAAATCGTTTTTCCAAAATCAAAGCTAACAGAGTCATTTTTCCGATTTAATAGATTACATTGTATTTATCAACCCAGTCACTAATAATGACGCATAACACATATAAAGGATCATACCAATTCAAGCCTACGAAATCGTTCCAAAATCAAACCATAAGAACTAAATCAGAGCCGATAGAATCCAACCACAACAAAATCGTATCAAATCAAAACATAGTCGTGCTCTGATTTTAGCACAAAAATCTCCTGTACAGGTTAGATGCAATCAAAATCTAAATGAAAACAAACCCCATTGATTACATTAATTATTGCATACATGACAAACAAACAATTATTGCATACAGGACAAACCTGAAGCGTTACTTCAGGTCAGTTTGTTATTTAGTATTTGATAGTTAATTGGTTAGTATAATTTAAGTGGTTTAGTTAGATATATGTATAGTTTAGATTTGTAGTTAGAGTTATTATTTTAGTTTCTTAGTTTAGTTAGTTTTTATTTAGTTTCTTTCTCATAAAACTATAAAAAAAATAAAAAAATAATGGTTTCGCTGTCTTAGAACAGATTACAAATGATTTTTGCAGGTTTTAATTTAAATCTATAATTTGTAAATATTGTATATTTGTAATTGAAGCTGATTCTGTTGATAATTAAACATTTACTTTTATAGAATTATAGTTGTATGATTTAGGTAATAGATTGTATATATGTAGTTTATATTTGTTTATTAGTTTGTTTTAGTTATTGTTTTTCATTTAGATTAGTTTCTTAGTGTAGTTTTCATTTGTTTTTCTAGGACTTAGATCGGCCAACGGAGCCACTAAACTCGTCAGGGTGGGTTATCCCAAACATCTTGGGTTATTTAGACAACCCCAGACTATATCCACTCTTCCAGTTGGAGAGCGTTCATTTTCTCCTGTCAACAGGTACATAGTACTTCGGAGGAGAATAGGGTTTGGAGTGTTTGAAACTCCCGAATGCTGAAGTCCTGAAATGAATCAAGGGCATTGAAATCCATGAGGACACACGACGTCAAATTGTGAACTTCAGATATTTTCCACTATGGAGGATTCACGCGGTGGTTGTCTTGGCATCTGTTCATAACCCACAGTCATATGAAAGTATAGAGGGATGGAAGAACCCTAAGAACTTGGGAGAGGATATCTGCTCACTCTGAGCTCTTGTCTTCAATTGGTAGCAACATATGTGTCCTAGCATTCTTCTCCAAGGTGTATGTGTTCTTTTTCCCATCATGAATAAAATTCCTGTCATATTTCCATGACCTCCCCAACAAAATATGAAATAAATCCATGGGAATGGAATCACATAAGATCTCATCTCTATATCCCCCTATATTAAATTCAACTAAACATTGTTTAGTGATTGTTACCTAATGTCCTTTTTGTAACCACAAAACTCTGTATGGGCTTGGATGTGTAACTGTTTCCAATTCCAGCTTCTCCACCATTTCTGTGGATACTAGATTATCTATGCTTCCAGTGTCAACAATTAGCTTGCATACCCTATCCTTGGTCTTGCAAGCAGTTCTAAATAAATTGTTCCTTTGGAATGGATACTCCACCTCTTTCTCTGGCTTCAAGAGAATTTTCATCATCATTAAGGATCTTCCACCTTCTGCATCTTCTTCCTCAACATTTCTCCTTTGTGCTTATGAAATGTGAGCTTCTCCTCCTCCATCCCTTTTTTTATTGGGGCATTCAAAATATTTGTGTCCAATCTTTCCACAGAGAAAACACTTTACTTCACCTCCTTTGCTTCTTCCTCTTCCTCTTGCTTAAGGAAAAGTGTTACTATCGACATATTGTCCTCCTTGTGAGCTTCGTCCCCTTTATGGGTGGTTATGAGGTTTCTTGTCTTGATCCTTGGAATTGTGTACTATGTCCTGGGCAATTTATTTGACTCTGCTCTGAATTCTACCTTTTCCCCTTTGACCTTTTTTTCAGGAAATTTCACTTCTGCCTTTGAAGCAATCTGATAAGCATCTTCCACATTTCTGATTGTCACCATGCTCATATCATCTTGCATATCATACCTCAATCCATTCATGTATATGATGACCTTTTCATCATCACTCTCATAGTGACCAGCTCTAATGTTGAGTCTGTAACATTCCTCAGTGTATTCCTTCACTGTCATCCCTTTCTGTCTCAAATTCTTCATTCTTCGAAACAGATTAATTTGGTAATCTCTGGTTATAAACTTGGATTTCATCTTTGCTACCATCCTATCACAGATTTTTATTCTTTGCTTTCCTTTGCAATGCCTGTGAGCCTGTAGTTCATCCCACCACAGTGTTGCATGCCCTTTTATTCTAGTGACAATGTGATTTACTTTCTTATCTTATTCGATATCCTCACAATCGAAGTATTTATCCAGAGCTCTAAACCAATGTAGCATCTCCTCAACGTCTAAGTTGCCTTCATACATTGGGATGCCCATTTTTTCTCTGGCACCTATCCTTGTAACAACTTTGAATATACGTTCTTCTGCAGCATCCTCATCTACAAATTCTTCTTTGGCTCCAGCTTCATTTTCACTTTCAGCCTCACTGATATCTCCAGTATCATCTGTTCATCTTTGTGCTACCTCCATATCATCCAATCAAGAACAAAGTTCTCTAATTTCCCCTTCCATGGATGGATCATGCATGGGTCTCTCTTGAAGTCTCCTCGACGACATTTTTTCAATATGTCCACATAGAATTCAAATCACAATTGTCCTCTGTCTTCCCTCTACAGAAAAAAAAAGTTGTTAGATTTTATACCACTTGATGCAACACCCCTACCTCAGTAGGTTTTTCTTGACCTCCCGATCTTCGGATATTTCTATTTCCCTAAGCCGAAATGACTCTTTAGTTCCCACTAGAACCTTCAATGCATATAAAACCATAGGTAGTTCTTAGAAGGTACGCCTATGTGAACAACACTAGGCGCGAACCTCCACTCCACGTGACCACTCGGCATGACCACTGAATTAACCTGAAAAGGTGTTTCATATTTTCTGACTTCGCAATTTCTATTGTGAGTCCCCCCAACTCATTTAATTCCCAAAACCCCAAAATGGGCTAACGGGTCCACTAGCTCCTCCCTTATGCCTCAACCATATGACCTCTGGTCAAATCCTGGGGCTCCACCTCTAAGTGCGTCAGGATTTCGTGACTTGTGATTTCGCGATGCGACTCTTATCCATTTTCTCGAAGTCTGAACTCATGAATTATTCTCCATAGATCAAAAGTCCTAAACCTCCCAAGATCTAACATTTCATATCATGTCGGGATTTCGTGTATCAGGGATTCCTGAAACAACTTCCTCCACACTTCCAACTTTCGAAATGTCGAAATCTCAAAGTGACAAATCAATGGCTCTCATTGATTCAGATATGATGGTCGCTAATCCTTTTGATCTTATGAGTGTTGAAAGACACTCAGCCTTAACCTCATCATTGATCTATTGGATCCAACAACCCATGAAAAATCGATGTTTGTCCCTCCAAGAAATTCAATCATCCGTTCAGGTTCTCAAAGACTCATGGACAAATAAATTGGCGTCCTTCCTCTTGAGCTTAATTTTGGAAAGGTAAATTTGACCCTGATCCATCGTTTGAATTTTCCAAGACTTTATCCCTCCTGATCTTGATTCTAGCTGCAAACTCAAGGATTCAATGGATTCTTGCATGCACTCCTTGTGGCCTTCAAAATAATATTTGATTATCTGAAATCTTCCAACTTTGTGCATTCCTTGCGACAACATTTCTTCAACCACTGACTTGGTTGGAAAAAGTCTAAGACTTCAAACTGGCCTGCGCACACCTTGCATGACTCTATGCTACACTTGCACTTCTATTGGTATGAGGAAAACTCTATCTCTGCTAAGCTTATCCGAGGTAAAACTCAGAATCTCATCAACACACTCCTTGCGAACCTTCACTACACTCCTTGCAAGAATTATCAGGAAGAGAAAAAATTGAAGCTCATACTCTCCCTCTCACAGAATTCATACATTCAACATGAAATCATGCACATAAAGCATTGAAACAAATGTGTAACATAGCACATAAGAAAATTGTAAACATACCATTCAATAGATGCAAACAATATTCATAACAACACCATGAAATTGAGTCAAAGCATTCTTATACTAAATCAAGTGCTTATGTACATGGTTCTATAGAAAAAACTATATGATTATATGATTTCTACAATCTATGTTCTTCTCTGCTCTCCTATGCTCTTTCTCTACAATTTCTACTCTTACAATTGAGAATAATGATATAATACAATACATACGAGGGATATTTATCAAGTTTTTCCTCCTACAACCTCAAGCTATCTAATTGAATTAAAGTCTACATCTACTTCACATTCATCATATTAAATTCCTACTACCAACAGATGAGAGAAATCTCTCAAGATATGCGTTCCAATTCCCAAAACATTTAAGAGAACTTATGTCTCTCCAGATATTACATTAATGTTTCATCTTTAAAATTCAAAACATCTTCAAAATGCACATTGATGCGTATACAATTGTCCTCCTCTTTGCACTTGATTGCGATGCTCTTGCATCATTCTATTAGCAAAACTATCTCACATTCTCAGAGGAAAGGAAAGAAGAAAAATCATTCCAAAAGTCATGACCCTGAAGAGTTCAAGAAATCTAAAACACGCTTTTTCAAAGGAGATATTGAGAAAGGGGAAGAGGAAGAATCTTGGCTTCTTGGTTTAAAGAAGTACTTCAAAGTTCATGACTATTCTGAAAACTTGAAGGTTTGAATAGGCATCTTCAACCTAAATGGAAAATCTTCCATTTGGTGGGAAGATCTTAAGAATGTTAAAGGAATCCATGATAAGGACTTATCATGGAAACAATTTGAGAAACAATTGAAGAATAAATATCTGTCAGAGAAATACTTCGACGGGAAGACTAAGGAGTTCTATGAACTCAAGCTGGGACAACTCAACATAGAGGAATATATTATTAATTTCCTTGAGCTGCTAAGGTATGTACCCTATATAAAATATGAAAAGGTAAAAGTCCAACGATTTGTCAGTGGGTTACCTCAGACCTACCATAAAATGGTTGAGTTTGACGAGACAAAGAACTTATAAGACACTATATGGAAGGCAAGGTATTGTTATGAATAGTTCAGGCATCAGACAGAACCTCGCGAGGACTGGAAGAAGAATAGTTCAGGGTTAAAGAAGAAGGGGTTTAAATCCTCAATATTTAAGAACTATAGGAAGGATTCAAGGATGATCGTTCCTAACCGAGGTGTGTACCAACAAAATTTCCCCTCCCAGAGTGGAAATAAACCTTTTGGATTAGCCCCAGGAAAGACTGATAACCCAAAGAGAGAACCCTTGAGATGTTGGGGTTGCGAAGAAGAAAATTTGATGAAGGATTGCCCACATAGATAGTGGAACAGTAGGATAATATACAATGTGAAAGAAGATACCATAGTCAATGATGTGCCTAGAAGCATGCCATGGATTTATGTGGCTTTAGATAATAAACAATCCAACCACCAAGATTCAGTGGTGGAGATGGAAGGTATGATCGCCAACTATCTAGATTCTCTTTTAGTTGACCCTGGTTTAAATTTGAGTTATGTGGCCCCTCAGACTATTGATAAGTGTAAATTGTAACTAGTTGGACATGTTAAGACATGGTTGGTATAGCTAGCCACTGGAATCAAAAGAAAAGTAACAGAGGTCTTACCAGCTTGCCAATTCATCATGGATGGGTTTCCCACCCAAGCGACCCTTAACATACTTCTCCTAGGATCTTATGAATTTTTGATTGGTATGGATTGGTTGGATGCTTATAAAACTAAGTTGGAATATTACCATAAAACTTTAGAATTTTTAAATGAATAAGGGGGAAAGATGACCCTCCAAGGGATTCAGAAACCTATCTCAATGAGACAAATATCAACCCTTCAAATAAAAAAGTATTGCAGAAAGGGATTTCCCCTATATGCAATATAGGTGTTGGAATCTGATGAGGATGACAAACCAAACCTAGAGGACCACCCCATATTAAGAGAGTATAGAGACGTGTTTCCAAAAGATGTATTGGTTCTACCTTTAAGAAGAGACATTGACTTCTCGATAGAACTTGCACCGGGAGAAGTGCAAGTGTCTAGGAAACCCTATATGATGAGTACACCCAAGCTAGTTGATCTCAAGCTACAGCTAAAGGAAATGATGGAAAAATGCTACATCCGGCCCAATGTGTTTCCATGGGGAGAACTGTTAAGCCCTAATATTGGCTCATTACCCCTTAATTGGGGCATATTAGATTAGTAATGCTATTTTATTTATGTCGGATTTAGGCCATTAGTTGTAATTTAGATTAGTAAT
>JZKD02S2228543.1:79273-107633 GCA_000966675.3 Picea glauca
GTAAAAGGAGGTTGCCCCCTCGAAGAGGCTTATTATCTGAAATTATTTCTTTTTCAAGGCGTTGAGTACTTTTCCTGAGGTTTTTATATGCTATATTGATGTTTGGTTCTTAACAAGAACCAACCTTGTTTGTGAAAAAGAAAGATGGCATGCTCTGACTTTGCATAGATTATAGACAACTCAATAAGACAACCATAAAGAACAGGTACCCCTTACCAAGAATCGATGACTTGTTCGACCAATTAGGGGGTGCTTCCATTTTATCAAAGATTGACTTGAGTCCTGGATACCATCAAGTCCAAATCAAGGATGAAGACATCCAAAAAATGGCTTTCAAGACAAGGTATGGTCACTATGAATTTACGGTGGTGCCATTTGGACTAACCAATTCCCCTGCCACATTTATGTGCTTGATGAACAATATACTCAAAAAATTCCTAGACATATTTGTATTGGTTTTCATTGATATCTTAATATACTCCAAGAATATAGAAGAGAATGAATAACATCTTAGACTTGTACTTCAAGTACTAAGAGAGCGTCAACTCTATGCTAATCTTTGCATGTGTGACTTTTTCCAGAAGCAAGTGCATTACTTGGGCCATGTCATTTTTGAAGAAGGGGTGGCAGTAGACCCTGACAATATCATATCTATTATGGAATGGCATACCCCAAAGGATGTATCTGATATAAAATACTTTATGGTCTTATCATGATATTATAGAAGGTTCATAAAAGGATTTTCCAATATTGGTTGTCCAATCATTGACCTCTAGAAAAAGGGAGTTAAATTCACTTGGACATCAGAATGTGAAGAAATATTTCAAAAACTGAAATACATTCTGACCCATGTACCCATGCTAAAGATTGCAGACCCTGATAATGACTTCCTTGTGTGTACATATGCCTGTAAGGAAGGACTCAGAGGAGTCCTTATGCAAGAGGGACGTGTAATTTTCTACGCATCCAAGAAATTGAATGAGCATGAAATCAATTATGTGACTCATGATCTAGAGTTGGATTCCATAGTGAATGATTTAAAAATTTGGAGGAATTACCTCCTGGGTAGGATATTTGTACTTGTGACATACCACTGTGGGTTGAGGAACATGTTTGATCAACCAAAACTTAATGCTAGACAAGCTAGGTGGATGTCTCTCCTTAGTGATTTCGATTTCGAAATCAAACACATCAGAGGGAAGGAAAATAGGGTGGTTGATGCCATTAGAAGAAGTGTGAAAATGATTCACCTTGCAATAGTAAGAACCTATGAAATGAATGTCAGGGGAAGAATCAAGAATACACAAGAAACATATGCATTCTTCAAGACTGTGACATCATACCTAAGGCAAGAGCCTATAGGGTTAAAGTATCAAGGCTATTAGATGCTTGATGAAGGCCTGCTGACCTACATAAACAAATTGTATATTCCAAGCTATGATGACTTGAAGAGGTTCATGATGGATGAAGTACACAAGGGACCATATACTGGTCACCCAATATATCAAAAAATGATCATGGCCACTAGGAATCAATTCTATTGGCCTAGACTGAAAAGGGACATAGCCAACTATCTAGCTAAGTGCCTAGAATGCCAACAAGTTAAGGCAGAAAATCAACACCCAACAAGGTTGTTATAACCTCTACCAATTTCAGAATGGAAATGGGAAACCATTTCCATGGATTTCATCACCGGATTACCAATATCGACTAAGAAGTATGATGCCATCATGGTAGTGGTGGACAAATTGAGAAAGTATTCTCACTTTGTTCCTATCAAGTTGACTTGCAAGGCGATAGATATTTCCAACATTCTCATGAAGGAGATATTCATAATGCATGGCATTCCTAGAGATATTGTGTCGGACAGAGACACAAAATTCACTTCAAGCTTTTGGAAATCCTTGATGGATGGTCTTGAGACTAAATTGTTTTTTAGCACAACCTATCACCCCCAAAATGATGGACAAACAAAAAGAGTAAACCAAATATTAGAAGACATGTTAAGGATGCATGTAATGCATCAACCTAATAAGTGGGAATACTAGCTTCCATTGGTAGAATTTGCGTACAAGAACGGTTATATAGAGTCACTAAAGGTGAGCCCTTTTGAAGCCCTCTATGGTAGACAGTGACAAATTCCCATCAGCTGGAGTAATCTAGTGGATAGAATTTCAATCAGACCTGACATGATGAAAGAAATGGAGCAACAAGTGATTCAGATAAAAAAAAATATGAAAATTGCTCAAGAAAGACAAAAGAGCTACACCGAATGAAAGAGAAACTCCATAGAGTTAAAGACAGGAGACCATGTCTATCTCATATTTATACCCAGAAAGAGTTCCCTAAGAATGGGAGCTTGTGCCAAACTGGTACCTCGGTATTGTGGAACTTTTGAAGTCTTAGATAGAGTGGAACTTGTAGCCTATAGGCGGCACTCCCTCCCACAGTAAAGGCACATAATGTTTTCCATGTTTCATTATTGAAGAAATATGTACATGATTCTAATCATATAATTGACTGGTCTGCGATCTAGGTGTATTTGGAGGGAGAATTCCTACCAGAACCTCAATGCATACTAGACGAGAAGGAAACCTCACTCAGGAACTGAACCATTACACACGTCAAGGTACAATGGAAACACTTTGGCTCAGATGAGGCTACGTGGGAAATGGAGGATGCCATGAGACAGGAATATCCGATTTTGTTTAGTTCTGTATATACATAGCATGTTGAAAGAGAGAACATTAAGGATGATGTTCCTTTAAGGGGGAGAGAATTGTAACACCCTGTTTCCCCCAGTTTGTAAATATAACTATATTGGCCAAGAAACTATGGAAAAATCAAAGGTGTGAATGTTTGGTTTGATGGACCTTTGTATAAAACATCGATGAATGTAAATTCTATTATTTTAATATAAAATGGATACATGCTGCATGACTACTAGAAATGGGATGTGATAAGAGTGACAAGGAATTCTATGAAAAAGATGGTGGAGGTGACCATGAATGGTTGCATTAACCTCCATCGAACCAGTACTTTGTTGGATTTAATTTCTTAGAATCAGAACAAACCTCTGAACCATGAATGAATTATAGTTAGGATGGTAGGTGGGAATACCTCATGAATAGTTAATGAGAGGATGGGGCATACCGTCCATCCATAAGGCTTCCATATCTGACCACAGATTGGGAATTCAAGCCACACACAATCTTGCTGAAAAAGGAAAGAAAGAAAAGAGTGGGGGTTAGGGAGTAAAATATGTGAAGAGTGCAGAGATGAGAGACAAAAATCTATGATTCGAGGAAGAACTATGAAAGGAGTGTGTTCTGATCACAAGAAATAGAGACCAAGTTAGGAGAAGGAGAGTAACCTTCATCCCTATCTATTTCTGTGCCGGAAGAAGAGATTCAATCTCAAAGTTTCATGGTCTATCTTAGGGGTGGCTAGTGGTAAATCCATTAGAAGTGAGTGAGCCCATATTTGGGTGGAAACGGGCACCCCTTCTAGTAGTCACTTCACATTAGCTGGTTCTAATAAGTGTTTCCATACATTATATGTTGAATTGGGAATTAATGGTTGCATTCATGTATTTACATATCTGTAAATGGTTTCTGCATTGAAAAGGTTAAATTATTTATATACATTGTCTTCCTTGAGAACTTATACTTCTGCTTTTCCCGTATTCTCTAGTTTAAACCTCAAAGGTGTTTTCCACAAGGAGATACCTCACAACTCTGGAATTGGAGGAAGCCTCTTAGAACTGCTACCGTCTCAGTAAGCTCATGATTTTACGCTGCCCTATTTCAGAATTTAAGGTTATGTGAATTAGGAAGGCATTTCCTTCAAACCAGTAGCCTGAGAGACCTTGAACTTGCACCCACAGCCTTAACTAAAACCTGACTAAGAGTAGATCTCATATCCCAAGAGCCATCTAAATATCCATGTGACCTGGGTCTAGGAACCCCGTGCTAAGACCTAAATGAGATAGTTCATAATGGTTTCATAGTTTTGGGAGTTCGATGCCTGGAATGGAAAAATTCATGATAGTCAAAGTTACCTGAACTCCATGATTAATAAGAGCCATAGAAAAATCAATAAATTGACAAAGGATATGAATGTGAACCATTCATCGAGAGGAAAACCTATCTCAATCATCAGATTGACTCAAAGAACCACTGGAGTTAATGAATCAAACATCAGCCGATCAATTAGATTGATGGTTGGGAATCATTGCAGAGCACAAAGGTGAAATTAGCAGGAATTATAGTTCACGACCCACAATCAAACAACATCGTTGATCTCGTTGGGGGTGGAATATCAATGACCATGATTAGATAGAGTCGAGGAGAACTTCCCAGATTGTGGAGATTGGGCCCCGCAATTGTTGTGGATTGTCGATCTGTGAACGAAGATCGATGGTGGGGAATCATTGTAGAGTGAAAAGGTGAAATTAGTGGATGTGCTATTTCATAGCCCACAATTCACCAACGTTTTTGATCTTGTCGGGGTGGAGAATCAATGACCATGACTAGACCTATTTGGGTGAGTAATTTTCATATTGAGGAGATTGATATCTCTGATAAAGAGCAAGCACCTTGGGGCCCCGTAATCACTATGAACCGTCAATCAGTGAACAAATTGGTATTGGCTGGATCATGACCATGAAAACATTAGGGAGGTTGAAATATGATCAGACTGAAGTGATGAGGGAATGTGTCTCCCCTAACCCAACTATGTGTAATCCCCTGACACATGCATACCTTTCCCAAGTGGTTAGGGAAATGACTAGGATTTCAGGATTTTGGGACTTCGGGATTTGGAGGGTTCGAGGTGCTTCAAAAATCCATGAAGTGCCAAAGTGTCAGAGTAGATCCTAGACATTAGCATAAGAAGGCATGTGGTAGTAGATCATTGAATCTGGATAAGAACACTCCGGATGAATGCGAGGAGTGAAGTTTTGAAGTGCCGAAATCCTGAAGTTGATCACAGTCATCAATCACGGAGGGACGTTTGGTGCTCGATCTGTAACTCTAGGGACAGAGTAATTCACAAGAAAAAGGCATTGGAATGTTGAAACTCCCAAACGTCGAAGTCCTAAAGTGGATCACATTCGTTGATCACAAAGGGATGTGTGGTGCTCGATCTGTAAGTCCAGGTACAAAGTACTTCAGGGGAAAAAGGCATTGGAATTTTTGAAACTCCCGAACATCGAAGTCCTAAAGTGGATCACATTCGTTGATCGTGAAGGGATGCATGGTGCTTGATATGTAACTCTCGGTATGGAGTACCTCAGAGGAAAAATGTGTTGGAATGTTTGAAATTCACGAACACCTAAGTCCCGAAGTGGATCACAGTCGTTGATGGCGAAGGGAGGCATGTCACTCGATCTATAACTCCAGGTATGGAGTACTTCAGAGGAAAAAGGCGTTGGAATGTTTGAAAATCCTGAATGCCAAAGTATTGAAGTGGATGACAACCGTTGATCCCAAAGGGATGCATGGTGCTCGATCTATAACACCAGGTATAAATTACTTCAGAGGAGAAAAGGATTTGGAGCATTTGAAACTCCCAAATGCCAAAGTCCTGAAGTGAATCAGGGTCATTGAAATCCCTGAGGACATGCGTCATCAAATTGTGAACTTTAGATATTTTCCACTCTAGAGTATTTGCACAGTGGTTGTCTTGGTGTCTAGTCATAACCCGTGGTCATATGAAATTATAGAGGGATGGAAGAACCCGAAGAACTTGGGAGAGGATATCTACCTGCTCTGAGCTCGGTTCAGAGCATGGAAACCATGGATGGAAAGATCTGGAAGAGAAGAATGGAATAGAGACCTCGAATGAGGGTACTGATTTTCTTAAGAATATATTTTTTTTACGCCCTACCATGGGTATGTTACAATAGTTAATAAAGAACAAGGACATGTTGTATTACTAAGTGGGGGGTGAATCAGTAATAGAGTAAATCAATCTTTTTTAACCACACAATGTAAGTGTTATATCAATGTAGCATTATCATCCAATATTTGCAAAGTAAATAAACAATGGACAAATAAGATATCATACACTTACACAATACACCATTGTTATTATGTGGAAACCCAAAGAGGAAGGAAACCACAGAATGTTTTTTCTTATATGTATTTAAGAATTACATCCCTTGGAAGCACCAACATCCTTTGTTTTCTAGTTGCAACTTGAAGGAGGCTCCAACCCCCTAGTTTCTCAGGTTACAACCTGAAGGAAGCTCCAACTCCCCAATTCTTTGGCTACAACCAGAAGAAGGCTACAACCCCCCTATGTTCTCTGGCTACAACTAGAATGTGGCTACAACCACCTGTCCTTGCATCATCCAACCACCCTCACGTAGAAGTAGAATGATGGAACCATTGTCACACCATCACTGCGAGATATACTACTGTAAACTTGTACCAATCAACCTGTAATCAATCTGTAACAATCTGTACCAATAACCTGTGCCAACATGTACCTCAACATGTACCATAAACAAATGCATCAACCATGCACCAAACCTGTACAAATAACCTGTCACATTAACCTATCCAAACAACCTATAATCAACTTGTACCATAAACAAGTGCATCAACCATGCACTAATATGAACCTATGACGCATCAAATACACATAAACTAAGAATAATCAAGATGTACCAACATCATCAACTATACACCTCATGTATGTGCCAACTCATCAACTACTTGTCTCAACCATGTACCCAACATGTACCTCAACCAAAATCCCTCATCAACTTCATCATTCAAATCTGATTTGTAAATATGTAAAATCATTCAAATCTGATTTGTAAAAGACCTGGTGTATATGATCACATACTTGCAAACCTTTCTTAACTTTAACAATAAGAGACTAGCATTTTCATCAAACTTTACTTTAGTCTCACATGACTAATTTTGGATTAGTCAACAACCCTAACTTGAAATAATCATAACTATGTACCTATAATGAATACAAATCTAAAAATAGCACACAATGTTCTTCAATGTCATTTATGCAATTACTCCAGGTTTCACTACTTGGAACCTCTCAGAAAAGGTGTTATAGCAAAAATGGCATACCTTGTTGAATTTTGGATTATTCTATCGAGAGAACTTGTAGAGTGTGCCCCACATGAAATATCCATTGTATGAATCTGAAAATGGTACAAAGAATACTAAATACTATACTATAACCAATAGATTTTTTCTTACTGAATTTGGATATATTATGAATAAGTTATGATGTTTTTTCCCGAAACACCTGTTTTAGACTAGTTTCAAGACTAACCACAAATCCTATTTTCCACGGACTGTAACTCCAAAAATACAACGACCCACAAGATAATTTTTTTATCATAGCTACCTGGATATGTTTCCTCAATGGCCTCCCAATTTTGTTGTTTGAATCATTCTAGAAAAATGGTTATTGAGAAAATGGTGAGATGACCTGTAGATAACACACCTTAGAAAGCATCATCAAAATAATTTATCCTCCTTTGAACTTCGACCTTGTTTACTTCACCTTCCCTCTGAAATTCACCTTAGATATCCTTTGGTTACCTCGTTGAATTATAGATATTCAATATGCTCAAGTGTGATTCAAGTGAGAGACCCTTGCCTCTTATTTATAATTTTATGTAGATTCCTCAAGGGGTTACCTTCTAACCATCTTAAAGCACTTTCCTTATTTTAGGGCTAACCCATTTCTAACAACTTGTCCACTTAGTAATTTCTCGATTAACTTTATTCTTTAAATAATTTATTTTTCATCCACTTTGAATTATAGTACACTCATCACTTCACTTTATTATTTATCTTTTAAAATCTATTAAACCACTTTCCTTATTTTAGGGATAACCCACTTCTAACAACTTGTCCACTTAGTAATTTCTCCATTAAATTTATTATTTAAATAATTTTTTTGTATCCACTTTAACTTATAGTACACTCATCACTTCACTTTATTATTTAAATAAATTCTTCTTTGCAACCACTTTGACTACTTTGACATTTTGGGGTTTCTAGATGACTCATGAGGGTTCTCCAACTTCACATGGTCATAACTCTCTAACCGTGAGGAGTTATGTGATGTTCCAAATACCACTGAAAATGACATGACATGTAATATCCATCCAGGATATTCTTACCTTAAAATATATTAAAACTCATACCATTATACATCAAACAATATTGGGTCCATTACCCAAACCTTTGTGCTACCAAAATTCTCTACCAAACTTTCTTCAAGGGTTGACATCAATGACAACCAACCCAAATAATAAAAAATCTCCCCCCTTTGCATTGATGGCAACACTCTGATGCAATATTGAATTCATATCACTCATGCTCCCCCTATGACCATCGCTCCCCATGGAACCATTCCTATGTTCTCTTTATCAAAGGATTTACCTTTTCATATGATAAATCTCTCCCCATTTGTCATTAATGGAAAAGGTATCTTTCCATATGGGGTTCCTCCCCTCAACTGAACTATCATTGGGGATACTCCCTCTGAATGAATGCTTCCTGAAACTGATCTCCCAACTTGAAATGTCCTCTTTATGGTGCTTCCTCGTGTAAATATAAGACATATAAGATAAGAATTCAAAGGCATTCATTTTGGAGTAGAAATTACTCCTAGTCTCTGGCAAAGATACTCAAAGGCTTCTTGTGGAAGCGATTTTGTAAAGATGTCTGCGAATTGTTCTTTTTTTCACACATATTCAAATTTGATGTTCTTCTCTACAACCTGTTCCCGTAGAAAGTGATACTTTATTGGGATGTTCTTCATCTTGGAGTGAATCAACGGGTTCTTTGAGATACTGATGGAACTTGTATTATCACAATATATTGGAATGGGATCATCATACTCAACATGTATATCTGTCAAAGTTTTTTTCATCCATAGAACCTGTGTACAACATGTTGTTGCAATATACTTTGCTTCGGCTATAGATAAAGATATTGATGATTATTTCTTGCTTATTCAAGATACTAAACAATCACCCAAGTAGAACACTACTCCACGGGTTCTTCGTCGGTCATCAATGAAACCTACCCAATCTACATCTTTGTAGGAAATAAGTGATAGATCATTTCCTTTTGGATACCATAATCCAAACTCTTATGTTCCTTTGAAATATCTGAAAATCCTCTTCACCGCTAATACATGTCATTCCTTTGGTGTTTCTTGAAATCGTGCCACCTTTCCAAATGCCTACATTACATTTCATCTAGATGTTGTCACATATAGTAAGCTACCAATCATTTAAATGTATTGCCTCTGGTATGTATACTTTGAATCATTATCTTTGCTCAACTTGCAACTGGTTTGCATAGGAGTGGTAACTGGTTTTCAATCTTCCATTCCAAACCTCTTTATCATTTCTCTGATATACTTAGTTTGAGAAATAAAAATTCCTTGGTTGCTTTGACATATCTGAAGACCCAAAAAGAAGGATATTTCTCTGAGTAATGACATTTCAAATTCATTCTACATATCCTTTGCAAATTTCTGGATTAACCTGTCATCATTACTTCCAAAAATAATATCATCAACATAAACTTCAATTAATAAAATACTATCTTCAGTTACGTTGATGTAAAGGTTGTTGTATAAACTTCCTTTTCCGAACCCTGCCTGCAGTAGATATTTATCCAGTCTAGAGTACCATGTTCTAGGATCTTGTTTTAGACCATACACAAACTTCTTCAATTTACACACATAATATTTGTTCTCTAACAACTAAAATCCTTCTAGTTGTTCAATGTAGACTTATTATTCAATTTTCCCATTCAGAAAAGATGAATTCACATCCATATGATACACTTTAATATTCTTGGATCATGCATAAGCTAAAATAAATCGAATTGCTTCCATTCTGGCAACTGGGGAAAATGTCTCTTCAAAGTGGATTCCTTCAACCTGTGTGTATCCTTTACATACCAATCTAGCTTTGTTCCTTGTAACTTGTCCATCTTCATTCAATTTATTTATGAATACCCATGTTGTGCCAATCACATTCTTATTCTTTGGTCTTGGAACCAATTCCCAAGTGTCATTCTTCTCTTTTTGATCCAATTCTTCATCCATGTCCTTATTCCAAAATTCATCCTTGTTGGCCTCTTCAAAACCGTTTGGTTCAATAGTAGATGAGAGTTTTGGGTGCGTTTATTCTGGTGAATGGATTCTTCTTCTAGTCTCAAATCCTACATCTTTGTTTCCAATAATCTGATTTGAAGGATGATTCTTTTGTACTCATTTTATAGGTGTCTTTGGAAGCACTTGCCAAAATTTCTCTTCTACTTTTGTCTAATACTCTTCATCTTCCCCTTCTACTTATTCTTCATCTTCTGCTTCTTATTCATAACTTTGTTCTATTGATTCATTTTCTTCCTCCTTTAATTTTCATCTACCTGTTTCATCAATTGTTAAATTGATGCTTTCCACAACTTTGTTCAACCTTAGATTGTAACACTTGTATGCTTTCCTTGTACTTGAGTAACCAACAAGTACTCCTTTTTCCACACGAGATTCAATCATTCCCATTCTTCCATCTTCTCTTTTGATGTAGCATTTGCTTCCAAATACTTTGAAGTGTTTCACATTTGCTGCTCTTCCTTTCTATAGCTCATAGGGAGTTTTGTCAGTGTTTCTTCTAAGCATTAATCTGTTCTGAATGTGAACCATTGTATGCACTACATGTGTCCAAAAGATATCTACTAATTTGGAATCCATTAACATTGTTCGAGCCATTTCCTATGTAATTATCATCCATTATGATATTGTTCCTTTGTCTCTAAACCACTCTCTAAACCAATACATGAATCCATGCTCTCATCCACTGTCATATATCTGTACAAACATGTTCAATGTACTTAAGAATCCATCTCTGTCCATACTATCCAAGACTCTACTGCACAACTGTCCATAATGCTGACCCATTTATCACTATACTATCATGAAGTCTTCACAACTACAAGTGATTGTACTTCTACTAACTGACTACTTTGGATTTTTCTACTCAAACTCTGCAATATGCTTGAAGGATGGTTCTTTGTTCTGTCACATATATCGCATAGACTCCCCCTGTCTAATATTCATATTACCTAGGAGTCTCTAAGATGGATGGCTCACAACAATTCCTTCTTGGATGTGTATTCATAATCATCTTCATTGGTAGATTCATCATCTCTCTAAGCTCTAACTTCTTTCTTTATGTCTGTGGATTCATGTTTCACTACAATGCCTAAAAGTACAATGTCTTGAACCTATTCCTTATATACATTTCCTTCTTTTCTTTTAGTTACTTTCCAAACCTTTTTGTATCTGACATCTTTCTTTTTATCTGTAGAATTTTGTTCATCTCGTTTTATTTCCAATATTGCGATCTCTGGGACCTGGTCTTTGTTCACATGTTATTCCTGTTTTCTTATCCATACTTTCTTATATCTAATATCAATGTTCTCTTTCATGGAAGTCTTGATCATGCTTCTACAATCACTAGCTATGTGTCTATAGTTATGAAATTTGTAACATTCAATGTTACGTGGGGCCACATAGTCATTTCTTGCTTGAACATTTCTTTTATAATCCCTACAATCTTCAACCTTATGTCCAAAGTTAGTACAATAAAAACAATGACCATAAAATAAATTTGCATACCTGGGAGTGAATGATCTTCTTCGTTGCGTAGTCCTTCTGAATTTCTACCTTGACTGATCATGATCATGATTGAAGCTTCTTTGTGGCTTGAACATGGATGTTATTCTTGAAGATGTATCTTGAATAGTTTTCTTAGATTATGGTTCACCATGATTCCTTCCTTTGATTAATTTTTCATAACTCTTTCTATTTTCGTCATTCTTATTTTCTAGCAACCTAGAGTGCTTATGTTCTTTCTCTATAACTAATGTGGATGTTTATGTCTCTTCAATGTTCTCATTGATCTTGACAATTTTACTTCTCAATGTGACAAATTCTTCTTCAAGCTTCTCAACCTCTTCTTCTTTCTTCATTATCTGAGACTTCGTGACTTCTTTTGTTGTCTTCGCTTCTTCAAGCTGAATTTTTAATGTGATTATTTCTTCCTCAAGTACTTTCTCTTCTTAACCAAACTTTGCCTCAGGCTAGTTTAGATCACTAGTTATTTCCTTAAGATGATCTATCAATATCTTCTCTCTCATTTTTGCTTCTTCCTTCCGTGCTTCTATGTTGGTTTCCAAATACTTCTTTTGATATTCAATATTTTCATCGATCTTTTTGTCTTCTTCTAGATGAGTTCTTGAGTTCTCGATGACCTGTTGAGCTTCTTAAAAAATGTGAACACTTTCCTTTTGTTTCATAAATTCTTTCTTGAGTGAATTTTTTCCTTCTCTTAGTTCATCTAAAGCACTAATCAATTATGCTTCATAATTTTCTTCCTTTTCAATTAGTTTGTCTATCTCATTTACTTCATAGAATTCTATTTCAAGATGTTTGTGTTTTTCACAATTAAAGAAAAACAGCATACCTTTGGTGATTATGTACTCTTCATCTTCTGAATTTGCTTTACATGGTGAACATAATTATTATTTATTTGTATTTGCATCTTCTTTGGAATTTTCTGAATTTGCGATGGGTAAAGAATATATGTCATGTAAGTTATCCCAAAGTTCTTTGGCTGATGAACCTTTACATTTTCTCTTACCGAATTAGGTAATCCTTCCCATATGAAATCTATTGCTTTTTTTTTATTCTTTTTCAAATCCTTCTTGGCTGCATCCTTTGCCTTTTTTGAACTATCATATCCTGTAACGATTGATAGCCACATATAATGCCCATGTGCCTATAAAAACACTTTCGTCCTTCTGCCTCACATCTCATACTTTAAACTATTCTAACTATTAAACAATAGAACTCCATTCTCAGAATAATCCGTGATCTCCTTCCAGTGGTTAAACTATTTTCTAAAGGAACAAACTTTGATAACAATTGTTGGATTACTGAGAGGGGGGGTGAATCGGTAATAAAGTAATTCAATCCTTTTTAACCAAAAAATGCAAGTGTTATATCAATGTAGCATTATCATCCAATAGTTGCAGAGTAAATAAACAATGAACAAATGTGAAATTATACACATACACAGTACACCAGTGTTTTTACGTGAAAACCCAAAGCAGGAGAAACCCACATAATTATATTTCTTATATGTCTTTAAGAATTACATTCATTGGAAGCACTAACTTCCTTTGTTTTCAACATGCAACTGGAATGAGGCTCCAACCCCCTAGTTTCTCAGGCTACAACTTGAAAAAGCTCCAACTCCCCAATTCTATAGTTGCAACCAGAAGGAGGCTACAACCACCTATGTTCTTCGGCTACAACCATATTTCCTTTCCCTATTTTTATCGGACTAATCGGTAGGTATGGACACTAAAAGATCTCCCTAGATCCACCTGGACAATACTCTTTTCCTATTAGGAAATTCAATGATTACAGGACAGGACAATACTCTTTCCCTAAGTTGTAATCATTGAATTTCCTAATAGGAAGGAATAGATAACATTACTTGATATCACTTCTTTAGGTCTCTGTTGATCCCACTTCACTCCAGTGCTCTCATGAAGTCAAGTCCAAGATGACACAAACCAACCAAAGTGAAGATAGAAAAATATATTCAACGTCAACTTATGCATATAATCAAGGAATTACACAATAAAGTAAGAGAGACTTTATGGGAAAGGAGCATGCCACTGTATCATATTACTTGAAAGTAGAATATACAACCTGGTCACCTTGATGTCGTAAGTTTCCTTTCGGTGGCTCTTGGTTTCAACACACACACTTGTTCTTGAAATTGCATGAAGAAGATCCAATATCTCTTGATAGACCAACTAGAGTCTCCAAGCTTCTATCTGAACAAGGTTCTTCACACAATTCTTTCACCAATTATTCATTCAATCTTGCTTAACCTTTTCCATGAGAATCCTTCCAATATATAGGAGAGGGTAAGATAGTTACATGGATGAGAATGATCCCATCAAATCAAAGAAGCCAGTAAAATGACAACCATATGAATGCCAACTCATTCTCTAGAAGATTCCCTTCTAGAACCCTTGAGACCTCTTCTCTTTCCAAAGCTTAAAAATAAGGTCGCACCCTATGTATAGAGAAAACTGCGAGAATTTCACATCCTAGATGAAGGAGGACTACGAGAATGAGGCATTCTCTCACCCTAGGCTATAGGCAGCCTGCGAACCCACTTTAAAAATATGTATTCTGGAAGGAGATAAATGCCACTTTTCTTAGGAGAAAGTTCTAGTTGGGAGCCTGAATACACTCTTGTTAAGATATCACCAAGATGACCAAAATCATATGTAACAGAATTCCCCCCAAAGTATGAGGCCGAAATCTGTGACAACCGAAATACTTTGTAAACTGCGTGTGTGTGTCAGAAACCAGGAGTGCGCCTAATTGGAAACTTGCAAATAATAAATCATATACAGAATATCATACCAGTTCTAAGGTAGGAATTCCCATACTCAGATCACAAACGAATGACATCATGAACTTAGGTCATGGCCACCAATAATACACTGTGGATCCATGCTGTCAAAAATACTGCACAACCACTAGGAATACACTGTGGATCTATGCGAGAACACTCAAATTGGGATGACATAGCCACGTGACATACAAAGTGTATCTCTATGTCGACAATCATACATATTCCATCGCAACCTGGATAAAAAAGATGAGACCCAGGGTCTTCAATCCCGTCACTTGAAAGTACGAATCTAATCATGTGATTACATGTGCTGAAGTCGAACATGGCAGAAACCAATTGACTATCAGTCAATGATGCAACCATTAACAAGTGCGAGGGAAATCACCAGTAATGCCAATGAATCCCAAGGTACACCAGTACAATCCTCTGAATGTGAATAAATGAGTTGAAGTTGAACATTCAATGGAATATCCCAATCAGGGGTCAATGATGAAAACCCTCTGTCGAAAGCAAGGAAACTTGCCATTAAGGAATGCAAGTTCCAAGGTACCAAATAATTTCTAAGTCTTGTTTCTGGATAATGAGTCAGAGTCGACGGAACAAAACTCGTCACAGGAGGGCCTTGATGTATCCCCCATCAATGACACGAAATGAGTAACAGAGTTTGAAGGTGAAATAGAATATGAGATAGGTTGAATTGGACACAGGGAAGGCTGACACAATGAGACTGGACAACTGCAGATGGCCGACTCAACAGAGGTTTCGGATGAACTTCTCTTGAACATATGAATGACACAACGAATCATTTGACAACACTGACTCAGATAAGACTCGGGATATGACCTTGTGGCAAGTTGAATGAGAGACAAATGGATTCCCCAAACCAGTTTCGAATAATGAATAGGGAGTGTCATGTTCAAGAGAGACACTTACTGCCAATAATATGAATATGAAAACACATCCCTTTCCCAAAATTTCCCCCACCATTTCTAGCGAGTACCTCTTTATTTTTATGCAAGCTTGAGGAGGATAACATATCCTTATTGATGTAAGCTCATCCTTTGGATGAGTCCATCGGAGTATGTTTAACGAACCCTAGGAAGGAGTGGTTCAGTCCCATTATGGGTCTTTCGATGTTTGTTTAACGAGTCCAAAGATAGAAAACTTGAAGGTTTTTCATGATTATAGATTCTGGAAAAACACTCAAAAGAGAACTCTCTCAGTTCCTTTTTCGTAAAGTAGTTTGATGAGACCAAAAAATAGATAAATTATCTCCCAACAGACGCTTTATTCAAATACTTTAACGAGCATGAAAATAGCAAGATCACTCGACAATCTTTTCATGTTTAGAGAGTCTGAAAAGAGCTTAAAGAGGACTCTAGGGGGGTTCATTTTTCATATAACCTTGACGAGCCCGAAAAAGTGATAAAAGTGTGCTCGATTACATTCTCAGGTATTTTCAAGCATGAGAACGAACAAAGACCAAGCTCAAGGTTTTGTCTATAAACCATAAAAAATAATTAAATATGCGATAACAAAGAGAAAATATCCATACTCCTTCATGTAGACTTCAAAGTCATTATACTTGCAAAAGTCACACTCATAGGACTATTAGGCATTAGGTTTAATAAATAAAATAATATAAAAATCATAAACATGGTAAAACGAAAATATAAGTGGGTAAAAGGATTTTTTACCATAGTTATTTGTGACTTTGCCAAAAATTTATCCCAAAACCCCTCTTTTGCCCTTGATTTTTAGTGCTCGATTGTGGGAGGTACAAGCAACCGTTCGACGAACCGTCTTCGTCAGTGAGGTAATATCTTTGTCTTATACATTTTCATGGTTCAATTTTTTGTTTTCATTGGTAAATTTTATGTTTTTGAGTTTATTTTAGGGCCAAAACTTGCACCCAGGCATTCTCACAGGCCATCCATATGGGATCTGCGAGAATGCATGATTCTCATAGGTGGCCCCAAAGGAACCTACAATAACCTCACACTATGCCAAAGGGGCACTTGTGAGAACTACAAAGTGAAAATTTACTTTGATTTTTGCTCAATGAAAAAGGTACCAAGGTTTGAAAAGAGTTACTGACTTTCTTCTTATGGTTTTTGTGCAGGCATTTAACCAGAATGATGGTTCTGGAGTGGCGCAAAAGAGAGCATGAAGAAGATGATGTTATTGCCAAGAACGACCTAGGCACCGTTTACGCTTTACGATACTATGGTCTTCTAAAATTCTTTTGGATCCCGGGTATGAGGAACCAAGTTAGGTTATTGGAGTACCTCGTCCATATGTGGGACGTGAACCAACAAGTATTCCACGTGGGGGTCCACACATTGTCCTTGGATATCGAGGACATTTACTTTCTAATAGGATTATCACAGTGTGGGTACCACGCTAGCTTGACCGGTAGCCTAGGTGGTGGGCTGCCTATGAGTGAGTATTGTCATCAGTACTGTGTTCTAGAGGCGGAAAGAAGCAAAGGAAAGGTGGCCATTTGGGGGGTCTAGGATTTGACTCTTTGCACCATCGTATTCACCATTGCTCATATGGCTGGGAGTGCTTCTCCACACATGGCTCTCTAGAGCTATTTTTAGTACGCCATAGAGTGTACTGAGCTTCGGTTCTTTAACTAGTCAGACATAGTCCTTCATAGCATAAAGAGGTAGTTGACAAAATGTAGGAAAGGCGACCTGAAGCAATTCGGGTATGGGTCACTTTTGGTGTCCTTCTTTCTTGAGAGGGTACCCTTGCTGAGTTTGTAGGTTGAATGGGGTTTACCGGCTCCAGAGGATCCCAGGATGTTGAGGTGGTGCAACCTCATGGCTCGACATGTAGCGGGGCCAATCATCAAATATAACGATTCATTCTTTGACTGGTTGCGGCCACAAATGTTGATGGTGGATGATTATGCCTATGCCGAATTGGATTTTTGAGGGGACCCGTACTTATCCCTATCTGAGGACGCTCAGTGGGGATATCTAGGTAAGAAGTACACATTTTGTTCTTTTAAATGTTTTTGTAATTTTTATCATATGAAATGTTTTTTATGCTTGCCCAAGAACTGATCAAAAAATCACTTTTGAATGACACAGATGTGGGACCATACCAACCTCTAGGTACGTCTCCTATTCAACGATGAGGAGAGGTGGCTCTAGTGCCGCAATGGGATGCTGAAGATTATGAAGAAGTGGAGAAAAACTTGGAGGGGTTAACTACTGACATTCCGGACATGACTATCGGGGAGGTCCCTCAGCATTATCAGTGCCATACTGTGGGGGTGTCAGAGTCTATTGGTCAACTTCTTCGTAGGGTGGCTCAGGAAGTCGTGTGTTACTGTGAGTGTCATCCATGATGCTACTTTGTAGAAGCTATGAGATTCAGATTTTGAGATTTTGGTCCTCGGACAGACACTTTTTGTAAGCAAAATTTTGATCGTTATATATACATATATACGGATTCTACCGACTTATCTTGTGTTATGTGATACTTGTGATTTGATTGATTTATAAATGGCCCAAATGTATGTCTAATACATAATTAGCTAATGCATTAGTTAATATATTTAGACATCTAGGAATATGATGATACTCAATATAATCAAAACAACGTTCCAAGAGGCGAATTCGCAAATATACCCGTAATAAAGTAGGACTTCGAATAGCATAAACATTACTTAACTGTAGTACTACTAGATGCGAATCGAGTCGTACAACCAAGTGATGGATACCAAGAGAGATAATATCAATCAATAATTTGATAATGGCACTATACTCTGCAATATTGTTGGTTGCACAGCCGAGACACACACCTCGTAGAGTGATAAGTTTGTTTGTAGGGGCATAAATTGCCCAAGCAACAAAATAAAGGTTCTGAGTACTACGACTAGTTCCATCAACGAAGCCAATGTGGGGTAGCAAAGACTCTGACATCTGGAAACCAAACACAATGTAAAATAAGGGCAGAGACCATATAACAAAGAAGCATACTACAGTAACACACAAGAAGTATGATACAATAAAATGCAAGTACTCATGCACAGGTGATCTTAGGCATAGTACTTCTTTAAGTACAACCCATTTATGGGTTCACTCAAAGGGATACCATCGTAATCTACTAACTCGTAAGATCCTTTCTCCAAAACTCGTCTAACGATATAAGGACCTCACCACATGGCTTCAAATTTTTCAACCCCTAGCATGTCTCGATCTTGTTCATAAAGGAGAACCAGATCACCTTTACAGAAAATGTGAGGCTTGACATGTTTGTCATATTGGGCTTTAACGCATTTCTTTTGGGTTTCTATGACTAGGAAAGCGTCGTGACGAGTTTCATCTAATCGCATGAGATACAACAAACATTCTTCTTCAGTAGAAGTGTTTGGGAGGAGTTCAACAACTAGTTTCAGGGAGAGTATCTCACATTCGATCGAAAGGATGGCTTCAAGACCATAGACTAACCGGAATGGTGTAAACCTGGTAGCAGACTTAACGGAAGTCCGGTAGGCCCATAATGCTGAGAACAACATCACGTGCCAACTTGTTTTGTGAATCCCTATCATTCATCGAAGCATGGTAATGAGGACTTTGTTAATCGCTTCAACTTGGCCATTGGCTTGTGGATAATAAGGTGTTGAGTTTTCATGGCGAAGACCCAACTTTTTAGTAAGTTCGAACATCATGAATTTTCTAAAGTGACTACTGTGATCAATGACGATAGCTTGAGGAACACCAAAATGAGCTATGATGTGATTGAATATGAATAATGCTGCGGTCTTTCCGGTATTGTCAAAAGTTGGCATCGCCTTGGCCCATTTCGTAAAGTAATCTACGGCTACAATAATGTATCCATGCCCCCTAGCTGAGTGGGGGTGACATGTCATGAAATTGATACCCCATTTTTCAAATGGACCAACAGAGACCACAGGGTGAAGAGGAGCAAGATGTGACCGGATTTTATGGTTGTAAGTCTGGCAAGTGTGGCATTTTTGGACGACAATTATACAATCGTTAAATTAAGAAGGCCAAAAATACCCTGCATGTAAGATATTCTTGGTAGTAGCATACCAAGACATATGACCACCATAGGCTCCAAAATGGTAGTCATTTAAGGCTTTCTCAACTTCATCAAATGTGAGTCAGCGTTGAAAAACTGAGTCAATCCCACAACGGTAAAGAGTGTCGTCAAGGATAATATACTGACGGGCTTGGTAGCGTATTCGACGACGCTCAATGTTGGACAAATTGGGCCAAAAATTATGGGTTTGAAGATATATGATGATATCTCCGTACCAAAGATCATCATAACTAATTAGGAAAATGGATTCATCAGGTAATGAATCGACTGCTACATTTTCCATGTCAGAGTAGGGAAAGTCACATATCAACTCGGCAAAAAAAAGGATTTCTTGGACTTAGCGTGTTTGAATTCTAAGTCAAACTCCTAGAGTATCACGATCTACTTGGAGTATTTTCCCCCTATCATTTATCGGGTAAGAATGTGCTGCATAGGGTTGCAGTTAGAAATTACTATAGTCTTGCGAGAGAGGATATAGTGCCAAAAACCTTAGACTGCTTGGACGGCTGCCAAGGTTATTTTTTCAACATGTAAATACTTGGTTTCGGTAGGCATTAGGCTTTGACTCAAGTAATAAATGACATGTTCATCTTGAGAATCATCCTCTTGGACAAGAACCATAGCGATGGTGTAATCCGAGGCTGCAAGGTAGAGGAAATAATCGCGGCTGTAGTCATGGGGGAAGAGAAGCGGAGCACGTGTCAGGGACAGTTTCAGAGCTTCAAAATATTTGTTTGCGATGGTGTCCCATACAAACTTGGACCCCTTTTTGAGTAGGCACATAAATCCAAGAGTTATCTCGACATAGTTTGGGATGAAACGATGAAGAAAATTTGCTTTCCCTTGCAAACTTTGTAACTTGCGAATTGTAGAAGGAGGGGGGAGATGGAGAATTTCCTTGACCTTCAAAGGATCTACCCTGATCCCTTGACATGAAATGATAAATCCTAGAATTCGGCCGAATTCAACGCAGAAAACACATTTGTGAGGATTCAAGCCTATATGGTAAAATTGACATTGAAGGAAAATGGCTCGAAGGTGTATTGGATGATCAATACGGTGCATGGAATGAGTGGGTAAGTCATTGAGATATGGTTGTATGATGTTATTGATATCATGGAAGGCATAAGACATAGCACATTGAAAAGTGGTGCCAGCATTTTTCAGATCGAAAGGAAGTTTTTGATAGGCAAATGTGCCCCAAGGACAAATAAAAGTGGTTTTGTGTTGGAACCAAGAGCCATCGAAAGGAAGCTTACGACATCGGAGTCGGTAAGTGTGGATACTAATAGATCTCCCTAGATCCACCTTGATCTAGAAAAAAATAGGACAGGACAATACTCTTTCCCTAAGCTGTAATCATTGAATTTTCTAATAGGAAGGAATAGATAACATACCTTGATATCGCTTCCTTAGGTCTCTATTGATCCCTCTTCACTCTAGTGCTCTCCAAAGTGAAGATAGAAAAATATATTCAAATTCAACTTATGCATATGATCAAGGAATTACACAATAAAGTAAGAGAGACTTTATGGGAAAGGGACATGCCAATGTATCATATTAATTGAAAGTAGAAGATACAACCTAGTTGCCTTGATGTTGTAAGCTTACTTTTGGTGGCTCTTGGTTCCAACACACACACTTGTTCTTGAACTTTCATGAAGAAGATCCAATATCTCTTGATAGACCAACTAGAGTCTCCAAGCTTCTGTCTCAACAAGGTTCTTTACACAATTCTTTCACCAATTCTTCATTCAATCTTGCTTAACCTTTTCCATGAGAATCCTTCCAATATATAGGAGAGGGTGAGATAATTACATGGATGAGAATGATCCCATCAAATCAGAGAAGCTAGTAAAATGACAACCATATGAATTCCAACTCATTCTCTAGAAGATTCCCTTCTAGAACCCTCGAGACATTTTCTCTTTCCAAAGATTAAAAATAAGTTTGCACCCTATGTATAGAGCAAACTACGATAAGTTCGCATCCTAGATGAAGGAGGACTGCAAGAATGAGGCATTCTCGCACCCTACGCTATAGGCAATTTGTGAACCCGCTTTAAAAATATGTATTTTGGAAGGAGATAAATGCCACTTTTCTTAGGAGAAAGTTCTAGTTGGGACCCTAAATACACCCTTGTTAAGATATCACCAAGATGACCAAAATCACGTCTAACACCTATCCAACTGCACTGACGTAGAAGTAAAATGATGGGACCACTGTCACACTATCACTGTGAAATATACTATTGTAAACCTGCACCAAGCAACTTGTAATCAACCTGTAACATCTTGCACCAATATCCTGTGCCAACATGTACCATACATCAACCTGTACCATAAACAAATGCATCAATCATGCACCAAACTTGTACAAATAACCTGTCACAATAACCTGTCCAAACAACCTTTAATCAACCTGTACCATAAACAAGTGCATCAACCATGCACCAACCTATACCCATCATGCATCAAATACGCATAAAATATGACTCATCAAGATGTACATCATCAACTATACACCTCATGTATGTTCCAACTCATCAACTACTTGTCTCAACCATGTATCCAACATGTACCTAAACCAAAATACCTCATCAATTTCATCATCCAAATCTGATTTTTAACTTTGTAATAGACCTGGTGTATATGATCACATACCTGCAAACCTTCCTTAACGTTAACAACAAGAGACTAGCATTTTCAACAAACTTTACTTTAGTCTCACATGACTAATTTTGGATTAGTCAACAACCCTAACTTGAAATAATCATAACTATGTACCTATAATGAATAATGATCTGAAAATAGTACACAATGTTCTTCAGTGTCTTTTATGCAATTCCTCCAAGTTTCACTACTTGGAACCTCTCAAAAAAGGAGTTATAGAAAAAATGGCATACCTTGTTGAATTTTGGCTTATTCTAGAGAGAAAACTTGTATCGCATTCCATGCGTGGAATATTTGTTGCATGGATCGAAAAATGGAAAAAAAAATGCTAAATATTGTACTCTAAACAATACATTTGGTCTTACTGAATTTGGATCTGTTATGAATACATTATGACATTTTTACCCGAAACACCTATTTTAGACTAGTTTTAGGAATATCCACAAACCCTATTTTCCACGGAGTGTGACTCCAAAAATACAACGACCCACAAGATGAAATTTTTATCACAACTACTTGGATATGTTTCCTCAACGAAATTCCAATTTTGTGTTATGAATCATTCTATAAAACAAGTTATTTCTAAAATGGTGAGATGGCCTGTAAATAACATACTTTAGAAAGCATCATTAAAATAATTTATCCTCCCTTGAATTTCTAGCTTCTTTACTTCACCATCCTTCTGAAATTCACCATAAATATCCTTTGGTAACCTCATTCACTTGAAGATATTCAATATTCTCAAGTGTGATTCAAATGAGGGACCCTTTCCTCTTATTTATACTTTTATGTAGCTTCCTCAAGGGGTTACCTTCTAACCATCTTAAACCACTTTCCTTATTTTAGGGCTAACCCACATCTAACCACTTGTCTACTTAGTAATGTCTTCATTAAATTTATTCTTTAAAAAATTTATTTTGTATCCACTTTTACTTATAGTACACTCATCACTTCACTTTATTATTCACCTTCTAAAATCTCTTAAACCACTTTCCTTATTTTAGAGCTAACCCACTTCTAACCACTTGTCCACTTAGTAATTTCTCCATTAACTTTATTATTTAAATAATTTGTTTTGTATCCATTTTGAATTATAGTAGACTCATCACTTCACTTTATTATTTAAATAATTTATTCTTTGCAACCACTTTGACTACTTTGACCTTTTGGGGCTTCTAGATAACTCATGAGGGTTCTCCAACTTCACATGGCCATAACTCTCTAACCGTGAGGAGTTATGTGACGTTCCACATACCAATGGAAATGGCATGACATGTAATATATATCCAAAATATTATTACCTTCAAATATATTAAAACTCACACCATTATACATCAAACAAACTTGGGTCCATTACCCAAACCTTTGTGCTGCTGGAATTCGCTACCAAAATTTCTTCAAGGGTTGACATCAATGAAAAACAACCCAAATAATCAACAATGTGCCTCTTTGGCATTGATGGAAATAATCTGATGTAATATTAAAGTCATATCACTCATGCTCCCCCTGGAACCATGTCTCTATGCTCTTTCTCCAAGAATTTGCCTTTGCATCCGATAAATATCTCCCCCTTTGTCATAAATAGCAAAGGTATATTTCCATCTGTGGTTTCTCCCCCTAACTGAATTGTCCTTGGGGATACTCCCCCTGATTGAACTCTTCCTGAAACTGATCTCCCAACCTAAATTGTCCTCTTTATGGTGCATCCTCATGTAAATCTAAGACATATAAGATAAGCATTCAAAAGCATTCATTTAGGAGTAGAAATTAATCCTAGTCTCTAGCGAAGATAATCAAAGGCTTCCCGTGGAAGCGGTTATGTAAAGATGTCTGACACTTGTTATTTTGTGCTGACATATTCAACTTTGATTCTCTTCTCTGCAACCTGTTCCGTATAAAGTGATACTTTATTGGAATGTGCTTCATATTGGAGTGCATCACTGACTTCATTGAGATACAAATGGCACTTGTATTATCACAATAGATTGGAATGTGATCATCATACTCAACCTGTATATATGTCAAAATCCATTTCATCCATAGAACCTGTGTACAACATGTTGCTGCTACAATATACTTTGCTTCAGTTGTAGATAAATATACTAATGATTGTTTCTTTCTTAGCCAAGATACTAAACACTCACCCAAGAAGAACGCTTCTCCACTGGTGCTTCATCGGTCATTAATGCAACCTGTCCAATATGCATTTGTGTAACCAATAAGTGATAGATCCTTTCCTTTTGGATACAATAATCCAAACTCTTTTGTTCCTTTGAGATATTTGAAAGTCCTCTTCACTGCTAATACATGTGATTCCTTTGGTCCTTCTTGAAATCATTCCACCTATCCAACTACCTGCATTAGATATGGTCTGGATGTTGTCACATATAGTAAGCTACCAATCATTGACCTATATTGCCTCTGGTCTGTAGACTTTGAATCATAATATTTTCTCAACTTTCAACTGGTTTGCATAGGAGTGGTAATTGGTTTAAAATATTCCATTCTGAACCTCTTTAGCATTTCTCTGATATACTTAGTTTTAGAAATAAAAATTCCTTGGTTTCTTTGACGTATCTGAAGACCTAGAAAGAAGGATAGTTCTTCGAGTAATGACATTTCAAATTCATTCTGCACATCATTTGCACATTTCTGGCTTAACTTGTCATCATTACTTCCAAAAATATTATCATCAACATAAAATTCAATTAATAAAATACTATACTGAGTTACCTTGATGTAGAGGTTTTTATTTTCACTTCCTTTTTTGAACCTTGCATGCTGTAGATATTTATCCAGTCTAGAGTACCATGCTCTAGTAGCCTATTTTAGACCATACAATGTATTCTTCAATTTACACACATAATTTGCGTTCTCTGACAACTGAAATCCTTTTGGTTGTTCAATGTATACTTATTCTTCAAGTTCCCCATTCTTAAAAGTTGATTTCATGTTAGTATGATACACTTTAATATTCTTGGAGCATGCATAAACTAAAATCAATCAGATTGCTTCCATTCTAGCAACTGGGGAAAATGTCTCATCAAAGTTTATTCCTTAAACTTGTGTGTATCCTTTACATACCAATATAGCTTTGTTCCTTATAACCTATTTATATTCATTCAAATTAGCTCTGAATACCCAATTTGTGCCAATCACATTCTTATTCTTTGGTCTTGGAACCAATTCCTAAGTGTCATTATTCTCTATTTGATCCAATTCTTCATCCATGGCCTTATTCCCAAATTCATCCTTGTTGGCCTCTTCAAAAATGTTTGGTTCAATCATAGATGAGAGTGCTATGTGCATTTTTTCGGGTGAACAGATTCTTCTTCTAGTCTCAACTCCTGCATATTTGTTTCCGATAATCTAATCTGAAGGATGATTCATCTGTACTCATTTTCTAGGTGTCTTTGGAGGCACTTGTTGAGATTGCTCTTCTACTTCTTTCTGATCTTTATCATCTTCCCCTTCTACTTCTTCTTCAACTTTTGCTTCTTCTTTGTAAATGTGTTCCATTGATTCATTTTCTTCTTCCTTTAATTCTCATCTACCTATTTCATCAATTGTTACATTGATTCTTTACACAACTTTGTTCAACCTCATATTATAACACTTCTATGATTTCCTTGTACTTGATTAACCAACAAGTACTCCTTTTTCCACATGAGAGTCAAAAATTTTCATTCCTCCACCCTCTCTTTGGATGTAGCATTTGCTTCCAAATACTCTGAAGTGCTTCACATTTGTTGGTATTCCTTTTAATAACTCATAGGGAGTTTTGTCAGTGTTTTTTCTAAGCATTAATTTGTTCTGAATGTGAACCGTTGTATGCACTACATGTTTCCAAAATATATCTGTTAGTTTGGAATCCATAAAAAATGTTTGAGCCATTTCCTCTATAATTATCATCCATTATGATAATTTTCCTTTGTCTCTGAACCACTCTCTAAACCAATATATGAATCCATGCTCTCTTCCACTATCATATATTTGTCCAAACCTGCTAAGTGTACTTACGAATACATCTATGTCCATACTGTCTAAGACTCTACTACACAACTGTCTATAATGCTGAGCCATTTATCACTATACTATCATGAAGTCTTCACTACTAGAAATGATTGTATTTCTGTTAACTGAATTCTCTGGATCTATCTACTCAAATTCTGCAAGCTACTCGAAGGATGGTTCTTTGGTTTGTCACAACTATCACATAGACTTCCCCTGTATAATATTCATATTACCTGGGAGTCTCTAATCCAGATGGCTCATAAAAATTCTTTCTTGGATGTGTATTCATCATCATCTTCATTGGTATATTCATCATCACTCTGAGCTCTGACTTCTTTCTTTCTGTCTGTGGATTCATATTTCACTACAATGCCTGAAAGTACAATCTCTTGAACTTGTTCATTATTTACATGTCCTTCTTTTCTTTTAGTTACTTTCCAAACCTTTATGTATCTGAAATCTTTCATTTTCTCTGTAGAATTCTCTTCATCTCATTTTATTTCCAATCTTGCGATCTCTGGGCCCTGGTCTTTATTCACCTTTTCTTCCTGTTTTCTTATCCATACTTTCTTATATCTGATATCAATGTTCTCTTTCATGGAAGTATCGATCATGCTTCTACAATCACTAGATATGTGTCCATAGTTATGACATTTGTAACATTCATTGTTACGTGGGGCCACATAAGCATTTCTTACTTGAACATTTATTTTATAATCCCTTCAATATGCAACCTTATGTCCAAAGTTAGTACAATAAAAACAATGACCATAAAATAAATTTGCATACCTAGGAGTGAATGATATTCTTTGTGGCGTAGTCCTTCTAAATTTCTGCCTTGACTGATCATGATCATGATTGAAGCTTCTTTGTGGCTTGAACATGGATGGTATTATTGAAGATGTATCTTCAATAGTTTTCTTAGATTTTGGTTGACCATGATTCCTTCCTTTGATTACTTCTACATAACTCTTTCTATTTTCATCATTCTTCTTTTCTAACAACCTAGAGTGATTCTCTTCATTCTCTATAACTGATGTGGATGTTTCTGTCTCTTCAATGTTCTTGTTGAGGTTGACGATTTTACTTCTCAATGTGACAACTTATTCAATCTTCTCAACCTCCTCTTCTTTCTTCATTATCTGAGACTTCATGACTTCTTCTGTTCTCTTCGCTTCTTCAAGATGAATTTTTAATGTGATTATTTCTTCTTCAAGTACTTTCTCTTCTTGACCAAACTCTGCCTCAAGCTAGTTTAGATCGTTAGTTATTTCCTTAAGATGATATGTAAATATCTTCTCTCTCATTTCTACTTCTTACTTCTGTGTTGCTATGTTGGTTTCCAAATATTGATTTTGATATTCAAGATTTTCTTCGATCTTTATGGCTTCTTCTAGATGAGTTCTTAAGTTCTCGATGACATGTTGGGCTTCTTCAAAAATGTGAACACTTTCCTTTTGTTTCATCAATTCTTTATTGAGTGACTTGTTTTCTTCTCTTATTTCATCTAAAGCACTAATCAATTATGCTTCATAATTGTCTTCCTTTTCAATTAGTTTTTTTGTCTCATTTCCTTCATGGCACTCTATTTCAAGATGTCCGCATTTTTCACAATTAAAACAAAGCAACATACCTCTGGTGATTATGTACTCTTCATCTATGAATATGTTTAACATGGTGAACATAATTCTTCTTGATCTGTATTTGCATCTTCTTTGGGATTTTTTGAATCTGAGATGGGTGAAAAATATATGTCATGTAACTTATCCCATAGTTATTTGGCTGATGAACATTTACCAACCTTTTTTCTTACCGGATCAGGTACTCCTTCCCAGATGAAATCCATTGCTATTTTTTTATTCTTATTCAAATCCTTCTTGGATGCATTCTTTTCCTTTTTTGAACTATCATATAGGGTGAAATCATGAAGATGGTTTACACTTTTGCTTGTTTTATGAGAAAAAAAACTGTATTTTCACAAGTTATTCAACTTTCGACATACAAAAGTATTTTTTTTATTTAGAATTTCACTTTATAGTAAAAACAAAACTTGTGAAGAATTGTGTTAGCTTTCCAATGACTATTT